>WJQU01000780.1:0-22959 GCA_029228625.1 Pseudolycoriella hygida | reverse complement strand
AACTCCGATTTTTTTTCCAAAAACTTGGGTGTGCGTGTGCAAGCTGGAAAAACACTTTAAAGAAAATTTCAAATGACGTTAGGAATCGGAAACACACGGTCCCCGACTAAAAAAAAAAGTGGAAAATCGGCCAACCCTACCCTGCACCCCTCTATGGTATCGATTTTTTGATTTAGCGCTGTGACGTGAACTGCAATTTAGTCGTGGTTTCAAATAAATGTTTCATATGGTCAAAGTAAGTGGCTGTTTTTTTGTAATGAATGCCTTTTTGAGATCCCTATTCCTTCCCTGAAGAGAGTATTATCATTTGTCAGAATTTGTGTGACTGCAACTTATGATGGCATGCCATGAAAGTCGAAAAAAAAGATCAAATTTATCATTTTTCAAACTTCTCGCTCACAAAAATTTTTTTTTTTCAGCCTCCCTGAACTGAAAATCGATTGAAATATCTTCTCTCAACCTTAAAGAGTGGATTCCAACCATAATCTCAAATATTGACAATAATTTTTCGACAAATAATGGTCTCAAAAAGAGGAATGTTAAGAAAATATGTCTTTTTTCAGAAAATTTGAGTGTGCAAGCTGGAAATCGAATTAAAAAAAACCAAAGACACCAAAATTATTTTTTCGACTCCAGGAATCGTATCCAGGCTGTCCTTTTCGCAAGAAAAAAAAAGTGTAAAATCGGTCAACCCTACTATTCAAGTAACTAGTCCTCGCCACAAGGCTGGTGGCGAGTCCAGTCCAGGTCTAACCTCACACCATAAACCGCAAATCTTTGCCACTCGGGTATCGACTTACACGGAACGAAGCCAAGTGTCACCACTGCTATCACTACTCTACCCGTCGGCCTTAGCCCAAAGATGCGCTTGCGGAATAGTGCCTTCTAGCCCTATATAAGGTAAGGACTTCCGGTCCACAAGCTGGGCTGGGTACTGCTATTGTTGAATTCGGAAAATTTTACTTCAAAAAAATAAAAAAATACTTCATGTTGAACTCCGAATAATTTTTGGAGAAAATACTTCATTTTTCAATTTGTAAATTCTATTGTAAATCTAGTATATTTAAATTTTAACGTAGCATGAAGTGAGGATTTTTTCCGTATAAATATGTTGCTTTTTTTCTGAAATAAATCATTCGAATACGAACAGTTGTGAGTTTCATTACTAAGTAGTAAATCTGGTGTCTGCGGACTAGGAAGAATATTCCCCCAGATAAAGTAGAATAAGACGGCCTGGGTGGTGTTGAACGTCATAGTAAAAGGGACGGCCTGGGTGGTGCAAAACGTCTACGAGTTTGGTCTACATATAATTCTCTGGTAGAGATTATCACTGTAGAGATAGTATTTTATAGCTATGTAGCCCAAAAAATCTTCACTCATTGGCATAGCTTCGCTAGCGCGCCATTACCGCGGCAAAAACCTTCGTTCCACAAACCGAGCTGAGAGATGACCCGGCGAGCCACTGAGCCGGACGACAATTAGGAAAAGTACCAGTTCAGCCGTGCAACTGCTGACACGAATCCCGAAATCGATGCAAATTCGCCCGATTAACTACTCGCAAAACATAGTTCAGAGCAAATTCGACTGATTTACTTCGGAGCATAGTTGACAGTAAGACACTGCTATTGTATGCATGCACAATGCACATTGAAAACAATCGACGAGCAACTTATTCATGCAAAGCTGTGTTTCGCTGAAATGATTTGATGTTCGTTTCCAAATTACTTCAGCGCTTCGAAATATACCATGAAGCGGTAGTTTGCGTCCTGAACTTGAGTTACAGGTATGAAGAAAAGTGATATGATTACCCGCGTTCGCAGATTCACGGCAAACAATAAAACAATTCTCACTATATGTAACAAAAACAAATTGCTTTATTCGCCATGTGGTTGTTGATGCGGTTCAATCATTGCACTTTAGATTCACGAGAATAAATCACTATTCATAGCACAAAACAAAAACTTCGGCAATAGCACAAAACACTGAACACTTTGGAAATTACACACAATTAAATATTCCGGCCAAGCTCCGATTTATTCATCGTGAGGGCAGCCGAGCTTGAGAACGATGCGTACTCGACCGCGGTCTAAACTCGACTCCCCTGTAGGTGATATGGTGCAGGGAGAACATTTCGGCCATCAAAATCAGTGGTCTCAGACGTTGAGCCTTTGACATTACCTTGGGTAATTTCTATGGATCTTTGAAATTCTTAAAATTATAAACATAAAACATGATGCAAGGGACCCGATACGCATCAGAGTAGATCTGGTAAACAGAATAGATGTTACAAAAAGACTCAAACGTATCTAAGTAAATATTGCCTTAACTCGTAATATGGAATCACTTCCACATTAAATTGGACGTAGAAACGGCGCTAAAAACCTCTCCATAAACCCTTAAAATAAGCCCAGAATTTAGAACCGACCTAGAGCACTTAGGAGATGCTCGGACCCATACTTACATGGATAAAAAATGTCCCATCTTTTTTCTCCACAGCACTGCACAAAAAACCTAATCATTAAAGGATTATTCACGAAAAACCACCAAATATCGTGTAGGGTCGTATAGCGTGAGTTTGTCCCATGCTAAAGACACTATAGCCTGAACTTCGCAACACATTTTCACAAATTTAATGTTCGCGATTATTCGATGTCCACATCTTTCATTCTAAACCTTGAAGAGCGATTTTCGTTCTAATTTCGCAGAGATATGAAGCAAAAAGTAAGAATAAGATTTACCCAAACTATGTTGAAAAAATACGTTGGGCACTAGAAGAGAGTCAGTTTTAAGGTGCTGGCTGGGTCCAGAAGCTAAAAATCAAAAAATTCCATAAATTTTCAGGCATTCCCAGATCCTTCCAACAAATAGTAGATTACATTCGATGCTGTGAAAATAATTCATTACATGAGGGATCAATTTTGTGATATGAGCGGAACTTACGAATGTGTTCTGAAGCAACAAGCTTTGGAAACTGTTTTTGACGAGGGTAGAGTTTGTATATCCGAGCCGAAGGCGAGGTATACAACTACGCGAGTCAAAAAACAGTTTCCAAAGCGAGTTGCTTCAGAACACATTCGTAAGTTCCCGAGTTCACAAAATTGGCCCCTCATGTAATGAATTATTTTCACAGCATCCAATGGGAGTTATTTTTTTACCTGCCCATCTGAAAATTCATCGTTACTATCGAACCCCTGTAAGAAAGTTTGATTTCACGAAGAAAACATTACCTCAGCTTAACAACTTTCTTGTAATTTTTTCATTCAGACTTTTCGTCAACTTAAACGTTGTGCTAATTTACGATGGATGAAACGGTGTTGTGTTTACATTTATTTAAAAAAAAGATCGTGCCATTCTCATGGAATACAATCGAGAGGTGACAAAACGACGCATGAAAAATTCTCCCAACAACATTGAACCAGCATTTTTGGTTTCTGTCACTTTTTTTGGTGTATTTTTTCATATATTGTGTTATAAGTTGTTTTTTGCGAATGAACCTGCAAAAGATGTTGAATTGACATCAGCAGCCGTCATCTATCGATTGTCACTTCTAATAATAAAATTGGAACAAACGAACTATAAATCGACACAATTTCAATTTTAAGTCGACGAAAAGTGTTAACGAAAAATTTACAAAATCATTTTTTGAGGTTATGTTCTATTCAGGCTTCCGAACCGAACCGAACCGAACCCCTGAACCGCAGGTAATTTGACAGAAAGAACCGAACCCAAAACCGAACCGTTTTTATTTTTGAAAACCCTGAACCCGAACCCGAACCGTTTTTTTTTCATTTGCGAAAAGCCTGAACCCGAACCCGAACCGTTTTTTTCAATGGCGAAAACCCTGGCCCAGAGACATAATATGGCGGCTGGGTTCCCCAGATATACTAAAAATCTGAGTGAAACAAAATGTCATATGGATAATTTTTTCTTTGTATTTTATATGGTGACGGATTTTTAGTCAATCTGAGGAATTCATAATGAGGATTTATAATAGATTTTTTGTCATTTTTGTAGATAGAATTCCACAATTTATAAAGCAGTTTGATGGGACTCCAAGAGTCAAATTCGGTCCGGGTGAAACAATTCTCACATACTGGAAATCACAGGAGCTACTGCAACCGCAATTGTTTCAGCTATCGGAAATAATATATGCCGTCCCTGCTACTCAAGTAACAGTATAAAGGGCGTTTTCAGCCCTTGACTTCGTATTTACTAAACGTAGAGGGCGAACAAAAGGTGGAATTTTAGAGAGACAACTAATAGTTTGTTTAAACATAAAATTTCTTGATGGATGATTTTCTTTTAATTCTCTTTCGTTTACATCTTCTTTGTAATATTTTTGTTTAATACTACTACTTTAATACTAAAAACTCAACTCAATTGAGTCCAAAACCTTGTTATTATAATAATATTATAATAAAACCTTAGTTATTATTTTGAACCCGAACCCGAACCGATTTTTTATTTTTGAAAACACTGAACCCGAACCCAAACCGTTTTTTTGATTTGCGAAAACCCTGAACCCGAACCCGAACCGTTTTTTTAATTTTCAAAAACCATGAACCGTAACCCGAACCGCTTTTCCAAAGGTTCGGAAGCTTGGTTCTATTCCGTGGATTGTCCGTTATGTAGATTTTCTTGTTTGAGTGAAACAAAAAGGCCGAAATACGTAATAAATTATGCTAGGATTACCGTAATGTTATTATTTTTCCAATCGGACTGATTACAGAGAAGTGTTTGTTTAGGAAAATGATCAAATGATCCGAACGCCGTTGTTGCGGCAGATATTGTTTTGGTTGTAAAAAATAATGACTTTACTTCAATCCTGGGATCGCTGACATCTTTTTAACATTTTGTTTTATTGAATTTGGCCTAATCGAAATAAATTTATCTTTTTGTTGAGGTTAAGACTTTCGGTTGTAGTTGTAGAAGAATGTAATAGGAAACATGTGGTTTCACCTTATAAGCGTCGGCTCATTCCCTTCAAAAAAATATCCCGTCCTCTGACATTTTTACGTCGAATTTCGAAGATTCGAAAGAATATGGTGCTGTCAAAGAAGTAAACAAAAAAAGGAAATTTGGTGCGACGATGTGATATTTTTGTTTTCTAATTTTATATTGAATTTTGCGAGGAATTTGTATTTACAGTAAATAAATCAATTAAATGTTATTTGTTATAATTAAGGCCAGTGAATTACTTTTGTTTTTCTTATTTATTATTAATATAACGTAACAACGTAATGTAAAATCTAACTTCTCAATGAGATAAATTATTCAATATTGTAGCGCAAAATTCTAAGACGTTATGCCGTTATGAAATGTGCAACTAGTCTGGACCCAGAAAGAAAATATGTTTTTTTCGTTTTCAATGCTGGAACATAGGAATAACAATTTGTTGGCCATACTACAGACAATCGTCGCACCAAAACTTTGTTTACCTTTTTGACAGCTCGAAATTCGAACTCACTTGTTGTGGCGATGTCCTTTTTTGTTTCAGTTAAATAATATGAAGAAAAATTTGTGTTAAATGTTGCTTGAAGTGAAATATCATTTAATAATAAATTAAATATAACAGTGATCAGTGATATTTATCGGCCGAGTCAAAATTGTGTTTTTGCGTAAAAATGTCATGATCAATGAAAACAAAAATGGCCGATAAAAGTTTCTGTAAATTCAACATTCAGTAGACATTACTTTTTTTCGGCTGATTTTCTAGTTTCTTTGCCACTTCAAGCAATATTACAACAAAGTTTTTAGTGAATTAAACAACAAGAAAAATACAATTAGTTTTTGTATCAATGAAAACAATTCATACGCATCATATGGTTCGCAAGTAATGGGTCCTCAAGTAATGGCCATTACTTCTGGGAAGTAAGAACTATTAGTTGAGGATCAATTAGATGAGAAAAATCCCCTGAGGGAAATCATTTTCTTACAGGGGATTTCGATAGTAACGACGAATTTTCAGATGGGGGAGGTAAAACAAAAATTATGTAAATCAGAAAAGATTTGCTCGAGCTATGTACGAAAGACCTAAAACCACTTAACTTGGGTTCAATTCCATAAAAGATTTTCGATTACATTTCGGGGGGAAAAAGTTGCAAAGTCGTACGTCAAACAAACGTCAAAAAGTGCTGACTGGGTGGCAAATACGGCAGAAGAAAAAAAAATATCATTTTACCACTCATTGACATCACAATATTTCTTTGTTCCTGTTGGCTTTGAAACTTTGGGACCATGGGGACAACATGCAAAAGATTTTATTTCTGAATTGGGTAAAAGAATCTCAGATGCAATACATGAAAAAAGAGCAACTCTATACTTGCGGCAAAGACTAAGTATAGACATACAGAGAGGCAATTCAGCGTCCGTTCTCGGAACATTGCCTTCAACGAACTCTTTGGATGAGATATTTTACCTTTTATCAAAACAGAAATTGTAATTTGTTAATTCTATTAAAAATTTTGAAAATCGGTCAAGTTTTACTCGAGTTATCGCGGTGACAGACGGACAAACACTTTTTTATGGATGATTCGTCATTTAAGGACCATGATCGCTGCTCCCCCCCTACTCCTGGGTCGAAATTTGGGTGGTAACGTATAAGCCCCGTTTTCGAAGAACTAGAACGTGTCTAACTATTGAAATAAAATCTTCAAAAAATGTATGTGATACCACAGCTGATTGATAGGTTCTGCAGCAAATAGTAAGAGCAGAGTAAGAAAATCTTATTAGAGGTGAAACTAAGGAATTATGTTTAAATGTGATGGTGATTTAACTGCAAATTAAAAAAAACCGAAACAAACTCACAATTCTTTTACTTCCAAATTGTTCAAACGAAATGGCATGCATCCAATCGTATGATCTGGATTGCATAAAAGGCGAGTTGACAAAGTCTGAGTATCAGTCTATGGCCATCGTTGCTGAGATACACATGGTCTTAAGACAAGGTGTACTGATGAGTCGCAAACGACGAAATCAGCACTTTTAGTTTTTCGATGTTTGTTAAACAATTGGAAGTAGGATTAAGAATTGTGATTCAAGCGGGTGGACTTTAATCTGCCGAAGGTACAGCAGCCATAGTAAAATATTAATTCTATGGGTGCAATTGTTCCAAAACGAGAATTTTCTCAATTTTTATTTTAACTGCTAGTGCTTTTGGCCCAAAAGTCGTGAGATAAACGGCGACTAAGAATATCAAATAGAATGGAAAATATTAGATACAATTTAGATTCTGGTTATTTTAATAAATCTTCCCATGAGTAATTATAAATTTTCAACATTTTGATACACTGATATCCTCACACAGCAAAACTCCTTATCCTTAGCACTTGAAAATGTTAAAATAAATTCTGATTTAAGTTTAAAAAAAATTCTCACTGCAATTTTATGTAACAAACGTACTCCATTGGTTCTATTTTCCCAATGATCATTCGGAAACACAGACATTTAACTGCTAATATTCACCAACTTCTTTCATCGAAAGAATCTTATTCCATCGAATATGAAATCACGACTTGCTGTTTTTCAGACTATCCGAAATTCAACATGAGATTTTGTAAAAAATTACATTTCTTGCAACAATATTTTCGCCATCAGTCCGCCAGTTCTCTTTGATTTTATTGGTGGAAATTATTTTAGGGGAGGTGCTTATTGTACAATCCTTATTGCGAACAATATGCTTCTGTCTATATCTTTGCCTATATATTTTTAAATAACATTTTCTTACAGGGTGACTATATGGGAACTCAAGGTTTATCTTATGAGTACAACGTACTCTAAATCAAAGTCGGAATGTGACGCTGCGTCGCTAATATAAATATAGAATGAATATGAAAGACTATAAGAAGATTTTCCACTGGCATTATAATATTGATTTCCTTTGCCTAATGAAATCTACCAGTAAACGTCTTGAGTGATTGACGCTAATCACCTGAACAGTAAACGTAAGGCATAAAGTTCTTCTTCCATAATTTCTACATCAAGCCATATTTCATCCACTTTATCCAGAGGGGCTGCAGACTTTTATAAAATGATTTTCTTATTAATTTTTAATGCATTTCATTTTCTAAAAACGTTCAAAAGACCCAGGTCATCCTCCACTCCTTTCACCATCATCATCTTGTCTTACTCCACGGGGAACCTTAAGGTACCAATAAATTGTCTCCATCGTATACGGTCTTGCGCCAGGGCCTTCACTTCGTTCAAAGTTATTCCTTGGTTCCCGGCTTCCTCGACAATTGTCCTTTTCCTCCTCTCCTTATCCCTTTACCCTCCTATAATAATTCTATCATATCTTGCATCTTTGTCGCTAGAAAACATGGCCATTGAAAAAGAATCAATTCAATGAAGCATGCTGTAACAGCGGCAAAACAGCTCTGGTATACGAAGTTAAAAATGTTTCATAACAAAACTTCTACGAACGTTACATATGTTTATGTTCATAAAGTAATAAATAACGTAGCATCTCACCCTCAGTAACTTCAATTTTATTTAATTCGCTACACTACAGCTTCACCCAGTCTTTGTTTTGATAAAAAAAACCACCGCACTTGCATTACCATAACAAATTAAACAAATTTACCGATTGAGAGGGTTTATTAAATGGTTACATGACATTCACTTAGTTGCTTTTAGACGATTTTTGAGATATCCACCTCCACCCCTTTGGTCGGACTCTCAAATTAGCTGTAACAACTATATCCTTTACAACCCAGTCGTTTTTGGTCTTCTTGGAACTTGGCTCGTTGGTTTCATGCACTTCTTTGACGGAAGCATCTCCAAAATAATGTCGAATGCCAGTCTTGTCTCGAGTATTGTACGAACTCTAAACGGTTTAATTGAATTGAAAAAATTCTATAATAAGACTTTTTCGTAAGAAATAAATTACCGCGGCGTTAAAAAGCACAAACAGAAGTACCAACAGTAGATTCAATTTCATGTCTTCAGCGTAAATGAATGTGTTGTGCTACACTCGTCGTTATAATGTCGTCCAAAACTAATTTACATAAAATTTTAAGCATGAGCGACACAAACGGCAGGAGCAAACGACTATTGAATTAACTTTTTATGAAAAAATTCTAGCGCACCACTGCGTCAGCATTTCATTGAAGGATAACAACGATATAGAAGCATTCATTGCTACAATAGGTATATTTTATTAGACAGCACCAATGAAAGTATGTAATAAAAGTATTGAAAGGTATTAGGGCTTTTAGGTAAAACAGCAAGTCCTACCTTAACAAAAGGTTGAAAGCAGCCATTCAAAATTCTGAGGGAAAATATTCGAAATGCAATTTGGAACCATAGCTGTGTATCGTAAAAACAAAAAAATATGTACTTCACAAATTGGCGATATTTCACAGTTTGGCGATAACAAAAAATTATGAAACGCTAGAAAATCGCTGGGATGTGAATTTACCAAGAAAAATCTGCAAAATATGAAGAGGCGACAAAAGTTTTTTTTGTTCTGAATGTTGTCTTGACTGAAGTAGTCAATAGAGAATTCTATGACTATAAAATGCATTGTAGCGTTCATCGAATACGGCCTCTTGTAAGCTCTGCCCCCTAGACCCGCTTTTTCTTTGCGAATTTTAGGTCACGGCCTGTGGCGCATTTTTAACAGACTTCATTTTTCAATTTGAGCTAAATACAAACACTAGTACAAATTGACGTTTTTTCACACTTTGCCGATTTTTCTTGACAATCTTACACGTCAGGAACGCAAAAAAACGCTATATTTGAGGCTTGGAGGACTCTTCTTCGAGATACTTCACATTTTGGCGATTTTTCTTAACGATTAATTTGTTTTTTGTGATTTGATTTTCGTGATATTTCACGGCTATGTTTTGGAACCCATCAATAAGTTCGCCAATGTTATGGAATGATATTGTCTTGAAACAGTTGAAATAACAAATAAAAGTCTGTAATTTATTCACATGTGTCTTTTTTATCAAGAAATTTGTTACATTCATTAAGACTTCACCATTCGGTTCTGAGAAATGTGTATGAGTAGTTGGCAGTGCTTAGACAAGACAGTGAAAAAAATAACGAAATATTTTCTTCAAGTCTCTGACGATTGACGAAATAGTTTACAGTTTTCTCGTGCTATGATATAAGATCGTATCTTTATAGGAATTATAATTCCCACGGATTGTTATCTGCATTCAGAACGTATATTTTCCCAAAGCATAACTTAATTCTCTTTAGTAGCTGCCAGAAACCCTTCCAGAAGTTTAAATTGCAGACGATTGTATTTTTCAGCAATTTGTCATTGTCCAAAAACAGATGTATTGGTACAAACAGTACATTTGAAGTGATATTTTCAAGGTACGTCTCGTTGTCACGGGGAACTGCATTTTCCAGAAACGATAATTCCTCAGGAAAAGCTTCATTTTCAACTTTTGTAATTTTAATCGTCGGCAGTGCCATGTATTTTGCTCGATGCTTCGGTGCTGCTACAAATGTGTAGTCGTCCACCCACATTTTTATTTTATCTATACAAATATTTTGTCCTCAATTTTTCTTATGCGTTCGACACAAAAAAAAATTGTCCTATCTTGGGGTCCGAAAAATAGAGGTGTACTAAAACGCCGAAAAGCTCAAAATCGCTTTTTTGAAAACGATAAAAATTTGAGCAAAATTGGTTTTAAGGCATTAATTTGTCCTAAATTCTAGACACTTTCAAATTAGTGTACTAACACTTAGATAGTGTAAAAGTGTGTTACTAGATTTTAAAGTGTTTTGTACTAAAAAGTTAAGTACAGTAAAAATTTGTCCTCAATTTGTCCTTTCAGAATATACATTCAAAATTTTCAAAACATTTCCTCAAACAAGACTATAAAGGATTTTCTTGGACTTGTACTAAAATCTCTATTTAAATATGACCATAGGAACGTTCTGACTCTTGTATTTTCTAATTCAAAAATATGTCCTCAATTTGTCCTTTACGTATGTGAAATCAGAAAATTGCATAATGGCGTAGATAACTAGAAAATAGAGTGTACTAAAAAAAATAATAGCTCTTCGAAAGCTCCCAAGCTAGAAAATCCCTTGAAATCCGATCACCGAAATTTTTTTCAATTGTTTTTGTCGATGATCAAGAAAGGACAAAATGAGGACATATTTCTGCTGCGCATTAAATTTTCATACGAGTGAAGGAATAAAAATGTTCTTCAACGAGATATATGAGAAAGTTTGCTTGGGTTGCCTAGCGTCACCGGTTTAAATCCGATCGGCGCCACTTTTTTTTTGTTTCTTTCGATGGTTAGGAAAGGACAAAATGAGGACATATTTTTGCTGCCCATTAAATTTTCATACGAGTGAAGGACTAAAAATGTTCTTCAACGAGATATATGAGAAAAATCGCTTGGGCTGCTTAGCGTCACCGGTTCAAATCCGATCGGCGCCACCTTTTTTTGTTTCTTTCGATAGTTAGGAAAGGACAAAATCTATAATATAAAACACAACATCACTGCACCTCACTACACTACATGTCACCACGCCTCACTACATCTCACTACATCTCACTGCACCTCACTGCACCTCACTGTCGCTGGACACGAAGAGGAACCGGAGGAGATTGAACAAAGCTCATAGATTGGCAAGCATAAGGGTAGCTAGCGCATACCGAACGATCTCCCTGGAAGCGGTGTGTGTAATAGCCGGAATGATGCCAATATGCATAACGCTGATAGAAGATAGTGCATGCCACAGACTGAAGGAAATTGACGGTCAAAACAGAAAAGAAGTCAGGTCGCGATTAAGAGTAAACTCACTGAGACAATGGCAGCGGGAGTGGGACTCCACGGACAAAGGAAGGTGGACCCATAGGCTCATTCCGAACGTAACCACATGGATAGAAAGGAAGCACGGAGAGGTAAATTTCCATTTGACTCACTTCCTGTCGGGTCATGGGTGCTTCAGAAAGTACCTGCATAGGTGTGGATTCGCAGAGTCACCCTTCTGCACGTCATGTCGTAACGAGGAGGAAACGGTGGAGCACGTGATGTTCGCCTGCCCCCGTTTCGAACAGGAGCGATGTGCGCTGATAGCTGCGAGCAGGCCAGATATGAGTGCCGATAACATAGTGTCAGAGATGTGTCGCGATGAGGAGGTGTGGAAAGTGGCAGATGACGTGGTTGCGAAGATAATGGGGAAGCAACAAAAGGAATGGAGAGAGGAGCAACGAAGAGCTGCTGAGAGAGTAAGTGCGTAAGCACAGCCCCTCCCCGAAGTAATGCCGTGAGGCGGTTCCGGGGAGACGAGAGCATGGAGAATAAGGAAGGAGGGTTTAGTTGGTAGGTCATCGAAAGATGGAATCCAACACTACCTGGGTCGTCAAACGACCAGGCGCCTATGAAGGTTTCCTCACCCTTAGAAAAAAAAAAAAAAAAAAAACTGCACCTCACTACACTACACCTCACTACATCTCACTACTTTTTAGTGCGTCCCACTACATCTCACTACACCTCAGTACATCTCATTACACTACACCTCAGTACATCTCACTACACTACACCTCACTACATCTCACTACACGTCTCTACGCCTCACTACACCTCACTGCACCTCACTACACTACACATCCTACATCTTACTACACCTTAGTACATCTCACTACATCTCAGTACATCTCGCTACACTACACCTTTTTTTTTTTATAAGGGTGAGGAAATCTTCATAGACACCCGGTCTTTCTGAACCAAGGTAGTGTTGGATTCCATTCTTCAATGACCTACCAACTAAAACCTCCTTCCTTAGTCTTCGTGCTCTCTTCTCCCCGGAACCGCCTCACAGCATTACTTCGGGGAGGAGCTGTGCTTTCGCACCTACTCTCTTAGATCAACTGCCAGTCTTCTTTGATCGTCTCTCCATGCAATTTGCAGCTTCGTCATTATTTTCGCAACTACATTATCCGCCACTATCCACACCTCCTCATCGCGGCACATCTCCGATATTATGTTTTCGGCACTTACATCTGGCCTACTCACAGTCAACAGCTCTCCTCGTTCTTGTTCGAAGCGGGGGCAGACGAATAACACGTGCTCCGCAGTCTCTTCCTGCCTATCGCATGTCGTGCAGAAAGGTGACTCCGTGAATCCAAACCTGTGCAGGTACTTCCTGAAGCATCCGTGACCAGACAGAAACTGTGTCAGGTGGAAATTAACCTCTCCATGTTTTCTCTGTACCCATGTCGTTATTTTTGGTATGAGTCTATGGGTCCACCTTCCCTTGTCCGAGGAGTCCCACTCTTGCTGCCACTGTCTCAGTGATTCGGCTCTTAATTTCGTCCTAACTGTTTTGGTAGTTTGACCCTCCATTCTCTTCTTTCTATGACATTCACTGTCTTCTGTCAGCGTTATGCATATGGGCATCGTCCCGGCTATAACACATACCGCTTCTAAGGATATTGTTCGATATGCGCTTGCTACTCTTATGCTTGCCAGCCTCTGGGCTCTATTAAGCCTTCTCCGATTCCTCTTCGTATCTAGCGCCTGTATCCACGCTGGTGCTCCGTAGCGCAATATCGATAGGGTGACACTTGCAAGGAGCCTCCTTTTGCTGCTGCGCGGTCCAAAGCCGTTTGGCATTATTCTGGCCAATGCTGCGGTGGCTTTCATTGCCTTTTCGCACGTGTAGTCCACATGGCTATTAAAATTTCTGCGGTCGTCCAGCACAACTCCAAGGTATTTTAATTGGCGAGTGGATGTGATTTCTTCCCCGTCAATGTTCAAAATGATTCGTTCGGTTTTTCGGCAGTTACTTACTAGCATGATCTCAGTTTTTTGGTGGGCCAGCCTCAGCCCCGCCGTTGTCATCCAGTTTTCGACAGTTTCTAGCGTCTCCATCGTAACCACCTCTACCTCCATCTTCGACGTTCCGGATACCGTGAGGATCAAATCGTCGGCAAAAGCAATCGTCTTAGCACATCTTGGCAGTTTCAGCCTCAGCGCTGTGTCATACATAACATTCCACAGCGTTGGTCCTAATATGGATCCCTGTGGTACTCCAGCTGTGATGTCGACAGTCTTTTTCCCTTCATTAGTATCGTACGTTAGTACTCGTCGCTCGAAATAGCTTTTCAGTATCCTACAGAGGTAATCGGGGAGTCTCATGACATGTAGCGCCTTGGCTATCTCTATCCAGCTTGCGCTATTAAAGGCATTTCTAACGTCTATCGTCGTTATAGCACAGAAGCGGTTACCCCGTATTTTTTGCTTATATATACTCAACAGTCCCAAATAGTCTCAAAATGAGTATACTCAACAGTCTCAAATAGTCTCAAAATGAGTTTACTCAAAAGTCTCAAATAGTCTAAAAAACAGTATACTAAACAGTCTCAAAATGAGTATACTCAACAGTCTCGAATAGTCTCAAAATGAGCATACTCATCAGTCTCAACAGTCTCAACCACCAGAAAAATGTCTATTAATTGAGGCAAAAATGAGCATACTCATCATTTTTAATGATGATGACGGTCTCAAAACAGTCTAAACGTTCGAAAATACAGTACTCAGTGCCATACACAAAAACAGTCTCAATTTCAGTCTCAAATCGCATGGTTTTTTTTACTCGGGATTCAACGCAACCACGAGGTATATTTTCGAAATTTAGATTTAAAAATATCAAATGTAATCGAATGTAAACTGACTAGTTCGAAATTCATTCATCTGGTGCATAACGAAAACGAACATTCGACATGGACGTCACATTTACATTTTTTAAATTGTTTGTGCTATTCTTTAAGAACTCGTTTTTTTCATGTATTTTGTGCAAAAGACTGATTTGGTATTGGAGCTCGCTAATTGGTTTATAAACAAATAAAAAGAATATTTACCTAAATACGTTCGAGTCTTTTCGTAACATCAACTCTGCCACATCTATTTTGAATGATACGTGAGGGTCATATGTTTAATTTTCGCATCCCATTTGGGAAGCGAAAGTAACATGTTTCGTAGTCGGTGTAATGAAATAGTTATTTGGATCGTAAGGTACGAAAGGAAAAAAATTCAGCCAAGTGCGAAGTTTGCATTCCGCGCCGAATACTCGTGAAATCGGTGGTAGCGCGAAGTAAAATTGGTATTTCACAATTAGGAAAACAAAAATTAGGAAAAAAAATTAGGAATAACAAATATTAGGAAAAAAATTAGGAAACCGAAAATTAGGAAAAAAAGAATTTTCCAAAAATAAGGAAAAACAAAAATTAGGAATGAACTAAATTCGGAAAAACCAAAATTAGAAATCAGGCAATCAGAGAAGAAAATAATTTTTGAGAGAATGCGCCGCAGGCCGTGATAAATCCTGGAAAATAAAAAAGCGGGGTCTAAGGGGCAGAGTGCCTAGCGGGGCTTGGGGCAGAGTGCCTAGCGGGGCTTGAGGCAGAGCCCCATGCACAGAAGGCTGCCTGCAGGGCGTTTTAGCTCGCCGCAGGCGCGGGTGTTTAGGGGGCAGAGCCCCCTACATATCAAAAATAAGATTACGACCTCCTCAGGAATTGAAAAGTTTGATGTTTTTCCTGATCTATTTTCTTCCTGATTTTCGTTTTTCCTAATTTTGCTTTTTCCTGATTTTTGTTTTTCCTTATTTTAGGTTCCTGATTTTCGTTTCCTGATTTTTGGTTCCTGATTTCTTGATTCCTGATTTTTGCTTTCCTAATTCACGTGGACATTCAGTAAAATCAGTGGAAAAGTTATCGGTTGGCAAGAAATTTCAGATTGGTTCGAGGGAAGGAAACTTATTTTCATGACAGCTATTAAAATACAAGAAGTTGAATGTTTTGAGTATTTACACTTCGACAAAGCTTCAATTTAATCAATTCCATCAATTTAAAGTATATAACAGATTCGCTTCAATTTACAATTCTTGCAAAATGTGTTGCAAATTTTGTTCAATCCATTTCCGATACTCAATCAAATCTGTGACTTGAATGATGCGCCCCAAAATACTGTCTCCTGTACATTGATTTGTGCTCATTCGAGTGACAGACGTGGCCGCAGATAGAACGTTGTAAGCATCGCTGAATGCCTGTTTCACTTCTGCTGCCCGATACGCATCGTCACAAGCATTCACAGGCACCAATGGATCCTCAACGCAAAACAACTGATAATGGTCGTTGAATATTCCACATGGCAATTCGTTTCTCGGTAAGTATTTACCGCCATCTTTAACGGTGAGACCGAAATTTTCAAAATCGAATTTTTTACCATACAGTTCCAAGAAGTCCAAGAGCAATTCACCCAAATTCGCATCTTCACCAGCTTTGTATGTGGGATGCATTTGTAGGAAACTGATGGTCATTAACGTCAACGGATGTGCCGATATTCCCCCTGTAAAATAGACACATCGTGACTTCTATTTCAAGTTACGAATCGATTGAGACAGACCAGTGAATACGTTATTGAGTTTGCGGAGTTTTAAATATTGTTTCAAAACCAACACCAATTTCGAGAGAACCGGATATTTGCGTTGAAATTCCTTGATATGTGCAGCTTTTTTCAGTGTGGCTGCATCGTGCAGCGGCAGATCAATTTCAATTTTACTTTCGCGATCGGTGAATTCAATGATTGGAACTCTGAGATTGTCTCTCACTATAATGGAATCCGGTACGGCAATGTCACTTTTCACTATCACATCGGCTAGCGAATGGATGGGTGATGGACCCGATGCATTCACTATCATAGCATCAATATCACTGTTTGGTAAAGCTAATCCCAAAACATTGCTGCCGATTATCTTGACTTCAGCGCTGGGCCATACTTGATGTACCAACAACTCTATCCGATCGATAACTCTCTGACGCAGTGCACGCTCGACTGGCGTTTGCTGCACATACTCATAAAACTGCTCAATTTCTGTGTGTAACCTTTGACATTCGTGAAATGTTAAAATACATTTTATTTTCCTCGCAATTTACTTACTCCATCACTCCCGGCTGATATACGAAACCAGTTGGTCTCCATGAATATTCGGGCTGAGAGTGGTTTTGTGCACAAGTTTGCTGATCTGTATCCGTTGGCTCATCATCAGCGGCAATGCACTTGAAGATAATTATTCCGATTACAAAGACTGAAAGTCTCATTGTCTACAGCTCACAACGTGTCAAATGTAAGCAATGAAACAATTTCGGTTACAATTGCACTGTAATGTTAACTTGATGAGAGTGGAAGTAATCACACGATATATTCGATTCAGAGATGTTTTATTTGTCGTATTTGTATTCTGAGAACAACGAGAAGTATTTATTGAAAGCGCTGAGCGTAAAACCGCGTAAAATGAAAGATAGAAATGGTGAGAAAGAGACGAATTGTCAACTTTTTTGTGAGAAGAAAGGTTGCGTTCCACTGATTACTAACGCACCAATTGCTTTGAGTTACACTGTTTACTAACGCATCACTTCCTAAATACTCCATAGCAAAATTATTTTTTCTTATCTTCTTACACACCATGAACCATAGTCTGGAAAGAGTGTCACTAATACGTGAAAATAAACTGGTTTTGTTAATTTAGATTTTAATATTCTATTCGAATGTCCTTGTAGTTAGCACAAGATCTATGCGAGAATTTGTTCTAGCGAAGTTGGCCAATCATTACATCGAATTGTTTTGACGCCGCTATAATTATTATAGCAACCTAAGCGTTGCGATCTTATATGGATGTGTGATGCGATTTTTTTCACGTCACACATGCGAATATTCGCATTGAAAACTGACGAAATTCGAAATAAAAATATATGCAGGGGACCCGTACAGAATAGATGTGGCAAACAGAATAGATGTCACAAAAAGATTCGAACGTATCTAACTAAATATTGCCTTAACTCTTAAGTGTATGAAATAACGTCGACATTAAATTAACCTGAGTGATAAATCTTTCGGCTTGGAGAAGAGAGTAGACCTGGGGACATTGTCTCTGAGTAAAGATCAGATTGTGAAAGCCCTCAACAAGGTTGATGTCAGTAAGGGTGACGGTCCTGACAATATTTCACTGCTTTTTTTGATGAATTGCTCGGTCTAATTGAGTACGCCCGCCGCTGTCCTATATTTTTGATTTATCGCTGACTAGTAAATTTCCTGACCGATGGAAAGAGTCTTATGTTGTGCCCATCTTCAAGAAAGGATCTCGTTCCGACGTTACGTGTTACAGAGGAGTCGCAATTCTCACTACATTCGGGAAATTTTTTGAGTCTATGGTATGTGATCTACTTACTGCTGAGGTAGATGGCGTTATATCAGTGTTTCAACACGGTTTTGTGAGAGGTCGCTCCACCGCTACCAATCTCATGGTTTTTGTTACTAAGGCTGTTCGGGTGGTCGAGAAAGGTGACCAGCTTGATGTGGTATATGCTGATGTGAGCAAAGCTTTTGATAGAGTTAGTCATGACCACCTGCTCCGTAAGTTGAATGAACTTGGAATACACTCTCATCTGTTGCATTGTATTTGTACTTATCTGTGCGAGCGCACCCAGAATGTGAATCTATCAGGATGGAGGTCAGATCGATACGAAGTGACATCGGGTGTACCACAAGGGAGTCACTTAGGCCCGCTGTTGTTTCTAATTTTTATTAATGACATTACGCTGACCATCAAGTCGTCTAAGTTATCGTTGTATGCCGACGACCTCAAGATTTATCGTAGTGTTAAGTCTATTGCTGATTCCATTGCAGAGTGACTTGTCAGCCCTTGCACTGTGGTGTTTAGACAATTCGCTTGAACTGAACATTCAGAAATGTGTGGTGATGTCTTTTTTGAAGAAGCGCGACCCGATTCGGTTTGTGTATTCGATTGGTCAATCGTCTCTCAAAAGGGTTGCTGAGATCCGAGATTTAGGGATTACGTTTACAGAAGATCTGTCGTTCAACAGGCACATGGACCTGATAATTTCTAAGCCGTACTCGATGTTGGGTTTTCTAAAGAGTATTTGTAGAGACTTTCGGAACGTTGCTGCTTTCAAAAGTGTTTATGTTGCTCATGTGAGGTCACATCTTGAATATGCCTCAGTTGTCTGGTCGCCTTACTACCAGAACTACAGTAGTAAGATTGAGTCCATACAAAAGAAGTTTCTTATGTATGCGCTGAGACGGTCGGTTCAGCGGGATGCGAGGTTTCGTCTTCCCTCTTATATTTCGCGTTGTCAGTCCATTAACATTGGGCCCCTATCGCGTAGAAGGATTAATTTGACTGCAACGACTTTTCAATGAACCTCAAATCAATGTTTTTTTTTTGTGTTATTTCATGTGCCTTGTACGTTCACACGTGTCTTTGCACTATGGTCTGCCTATTACGATATCAAAGCCATGCAGTAATCCCTGGTGGAGTAGACTGAATACAGTGTTTCGAAATGGTGTGAGAAGGTGAATACGGACTCCGACGGGTCGACTGGGCCTTATTCGCTTCCAGTCTCGCGTATGTGCATTGTCAGTAGGCTTTCAGTCGTTGGCAATTTTTTTCTGATGAAATAAAAAAAAAATTATTGGAAATTGCCGAGATGGCTATATTGAAAAACCCGTCCGAAAAAACGGTGTAAAAAAGGCCTTCCGAAAGTACAAAACTGACCCCCAGACAAAAATATTCATCTCAATTTTTTCTACAACATAGCAAAAAACCATTTTTTTGCCTAGGGCAGACCTTAGGACAGACCTGAGGCCCACTTCAGCCCTAAGCACAGGCACCGGGTCCAAATTTGTTTTTGAATATAATTCGGTACTCGACTACCTCTCAAATAGAAAAAGAGTCAACGAAATCAGTTAGGATTTATCCATTATTACGTTGGGAGAGTCCGGCATTTGTGATGCATTTTTTTAATCAAAAGTGAAAATATTTCAAAAGAATTTTTTGCGTTCCGAAGCTATAAGCGTCACCCAAATTGACATCATTTGTTTTGGAAGAAGGGACGAGGACTTGCGTCACGTTTCCCTTTTAATAACGTTTTTTGATGTGATGTCAGTAGTTTTGGAAGAAAAGAAGAAACAAATTTTGGAGAAAAAATTTCGGCGGAAAAAAATTTCCGGCGAAAAAAATTTTCGGCGAAAAAAATTTTCGGCGAAAGAAAATTTCCGGCGAGAAAAAATTGGGAAAAAATTAAACCGATAATTCTAAAAAAAGAAATGACCGAAGAAAATGAAGAATTGACCGCTATAAAAATAGAATTGATCGCAAAAACATAAGAAAAGTGATCGCAAGAGCGATCATTTCTTTATTTTTTGGCGATCAATTCTTTATTTTTTGCTATCAATTCTTATTTTCCTTATACAAAATCTTATTCAATTACGATTGGCGAAAAAAAATTTTTGGCGAAAAAAAATTTCCGGCGAGAAAAATTTCTGGCGAAAAAATTTTTAGGCGAAAAAAAGCGGCAAAAAAAAATTAAAAAAATGTTATTTTTCCTCCTAAGTTCGTTTCATACCACCGTCGGCCATTTTGTTGGTCACCTTGACACACTACACACCCAACCCATCAACTTTTCCTTTGACACCAAACATCTATCTTTTATATGGGCTTTATATGGCGCCTTCCAAGAGATCTCGCGCCCAGCCTTAGAGTTTTCCGTAGAATCTAGGAAAAATATTTTCCGGGGGGTACGTCAAGGGGGGCAAGTCAAAACTTAGCTGTATATATGGTTCCGCAGTCTACGAAAAAAAATTTCTTAATTTTTTGTTCGTGTGTGATTAACTTTGCAATTATGAATGTAACGGACCTACCGAATCGCATAAAAAATAAAAAAATTACAGGCGCCCGATCAATTAGTAGCAGGTAGGGTTCCATAACGTTGTAACGTTTCAGTAAATATGTCCTACCTTTCGTGTTTTTTGATAAAATTGACAACATTCAGCGCTGCTGTAGCGATTAATGGGCTCGGGCGGACTGAGCCAACGGTGGAATCTCGCTAGCCCGCCTTGGAACCTCTTCAACCTGGCCAACTTGAATGCATATGTTTTTGTGATTCACTTTTCTATGATTCGAAGTATTTATCAGTAATAACTTGATCAATTGGAAGGGCTACACATTTCTTTCGAATAGCTTCATCACAACAAAAAATTGCGTCAAAAATGCCAGAGCCATCAACGTAAAAACTTATCCACTTTTCCAGTTTTCACATGCAAAATTTTCTCAAAAACTAAGTTAATAAAGGTACTTGAGTACCTTTTAGAAGAATTTGAAAAATTAATTTTGAATTCAATAAAAAAATTCTTCTCAAAAGTCAGACATCAATAAGGTCAGATTTTTGCTATGTGAAAACTGAAAGTACAGAAAAATTATTTCGTCGTTGGCTCTGGCATTTGTGACGCAATTTCGAACATTTGAACTTTCTTTAAAAATTTTTTTTTGCAGCGTAAGCGTCACCTCAAGCGATATCATTAATTCTGGAAGCGGACTTACGGACTGCGTCACACTCTACCTTGTAAGAGGTTTTTGTTGTGATATCAGTCGTTTTGAAAGTTTCCAGTTGTTATAAGTAAAATTCACGTGAAAAATTTTCTATTTTTTGAAAAAAATTTTCTCCGAAAAAAATTTTCTCAGAAAAGAAAATTTTCTCCGAAAAAAATTTTCTTAGAAAAGAAATTTTTTTTTGAAAAAAAAACTTCATCCCACACACTTCCCACGTGATCCCACACACTTCCCGCATAATCAGACACACTTCCTATTTCATTCTACACATTTTCCGCTTCGTTGCACACACTTCTCACTTCATCCCATACATTTCCCACATCATCCCACACACTTCCCACATCATCCTACGCACTTTCAACATTTTTAGATTAGATTAGATTGAAGGTGTGAGGAGGGTCAAAATAAATTTGACAGGAACCTAGACAATTTGTCCTTTGTTCCCTTGCCCCCTCCTTTCTTCGTTTATTGGTACAATAAATAAATGAAATAATACAATTTCACAAAGAAAGATATGTTTGAAAATTTAAAAGTTATGTTAGCGTCATATCCATGTAATTGTGTGTCTTGTCAAGGTGTTTATGTGTTGTGTCTGTATCCGTGTAAATCCATATCCGTGTGATGCCTATGTACCAGTTCACTACCAGTCAAGCCTTCTTGTCCTTTTAAGGAAAAAGGCCAAATCCTAGACCTTCAATTTATCAATTGTAAGTTCAGGTAGGCTTAGTTCTGGTTTGCCCAAGATCCGTCGTCTATTGCTTCTGTATCTTGGGCAGTCACTGATATCGTGGAAACCAGTTTCTTCACCATAGCCGCAGGCACATTTGGGGTTGTCTACACATCCTATAACATTGAGATATTTGTTAAGTCCGCAGTGTCCTGTCAGAACTTCAACAGCTCTCTTCATGTTAGGTCTATCAAGGTTCAGTAAGGAATCACTGAATTCCTTTAGAGTTTTTTTACAAAAATTTTTTGTGTGCTTCTCCCCATCGTACCTCTCCCACGCAATCCCATGCTGTTTATCAAGCCAGTTTTTTACGATGCGTTTTCTTTCTGATTTCGATATACCGCAGAAGGGTTCTGGCCCTATCGGACGCTCATTTGCTCCCTTGTCTGCTAATTCGTCAGCCTTCTCGTTGCCCTGAATACCAGAGTGACCCGGCACCCACAGGATTGTCACCTCATTGTTCTTGTTTGCTAGCTCATTGAGAGCTTCCTTGCATTGGCGCACCGTTGCCGATCTGACGATGGGGGATTCCAGTGCTTCAATTGATGCCTGGCTATCCGAGCAAATGTAGAGTCTTCTATGCTGAAGGTCCTTAAAAGTCTCGGTACTGATCAGTTCGAGTATTGCTATGAGCTCCGCTTGCATTACAGTGGTAAAATAGCCGAGTGGTATATAACCTTCAATACCGGCTTGCTCACTGACACAGCCAGCTCCAGACAGTCCTTCTTTCTTGGATCCGTCTGTGTAGCTCACTAGACCATCTTCCGGGGGATAGATTTTTTCCCCACCTAACCATTTTTCCCTACTCGGTCTGACACATCTAAAATTATCATCCAGCATCAACATAG
>WJQU01000779.1:0-23025 GCA_029228625.1 Pseudolycoriella hygida | reverse complement strand
GATTGCTAAAATGTTGAAAAACAACTGCCTTGTAAATTATTTCGAGAAGAAAACGGACACCCTGGAATGTATGAACTTATCTGTTTCTGAAATTTAAGACGCTTTGAGTATACACGAATAAGAACACTAATCGTTTAAATTTTCTTCTTAACCATTTGGGAATACATATTTGGAACAACGAGAAATATATTTCTTGTATTTTTTTTTGTTCAAATCACACTCACTGAGGAATTTTGCAATTTGTATATTTGGTTGAAAACAAATGCATAATAACATAATTTCTTTCTACACGTTTTAAGAGTTGACGGGGTCACTTGCTGCTTGTATTCGATACATACAGCATTTCGTTTTTATCTCCACAGATCATTGACTTTTCCACTCCGAGGATATTTACATTCAGAGATGCTAAAGCTTCAGTCATATAAAATTAATCACATACGATGTGAAAAAATTTAGTTTTTTTACTACCCGTTCCACATGACTGTATCTTAGCAACATAATGTAAAAACGGTGATTAGGTAGATTTAGAAATTCCTACACAACAAAGCTATTTTTTAATTTTTGTATTTTTGTCGCCTATCTTTAATCATAAATAAGTCCATTGTTCGAATAAACATTTTTGTGACAAGAGCTTCGCTTACAAAATATCTCAATTTTGGCACCGGTCGGTCCTAGAATTTATGCTAGTCTGGGAGCCGAAAACGACTCAAAGGAAACTTGAAGTTTTCATTTTTCATTTTGCATGGAAAGTCTCTTAAATTTTTGAAATGAAAATTCAAAACGAGTTTAAACGCTCCAATTTTTATTTTTTAAATTTTCCTACCTAGGTTTCGAGAACTGTGTTCTCATCATCAGGTTCAAAAGGCATAATTTAAAATTGGAGCGTTTAAACTCGTTTTGATTTTTCATTTATTGTAATTGTGCCGTATTCTGCGCTTCGATTAAAAATTCATTAATTGAATCATATACCTAAATTCTTCTTTCGGCCAACGCAACTCAATACCATTAATTAGTGCTTAATTTGTGTTGGCAAATGGTACCGGTCGCACAAATTTAGCTAGTCAGGGAACCGAGCACAAATCAATTGATTAACAAAAATTTTCATTTTCGTGAATTTTACCTGGAAATTGTTAATACACGAAAACTTAGCAGCCCCACTTCTCGAAATTTTTAATCTGTCCCGAGCGATGGAAGGCCTCCTATGTTGCACCGATATTCAAGAATGGGACCAGAGGAAACATGGAGAATTATTGTAGTGTGGCGATCTTACCCACAGCAAGGAAAATAATTACAATTTTCTCGAAGATTTGAATTTTTCGAAATGTGAAAATCTCAAAGCAACCAGACGATAAGAATTTGTAATTACTTCCGACATGCAAATAATGAAGTATTGTTTGATCATCGATTTTCTTCAAAATGGAAAACCCGTTTTTCGCCAATTTTCAAGAGAGGATATAAGAAAAAAACGAAAGACTGATATTTCATTGAACTTCTCGAAAGGGTGAAATAAGAAATCAATCCAAACATGTATCATTGACTTTGTTTGTTTTGCTATTATTTTAACATACCTTAGCCACCGATTTCACTTAATCGTTATTCTCAAGGGTCAAGTATCTGTCCTTTATTGTTTCTATCTATCGACTTATTAGATAAGCTGATGTTTCTGGAACGTGTAGTGTATTATGACTCGAAAAGCTTACCAAATCCTGGGTTTTGTATCAGAATGTGATAAACTTACGTCAATACTTTTATGAACTTTTAAATGATTTCGTTTCTTTTTTAATTCCCACACAATATTCGTCCCACAGGAAGTTGCGGGAAATGTTTATTTGGAGACAGCAATTAAATTTTTTTTTTAAATAAAAGCGAATATAACAGAAAACATATGAAAGGACCCGTACGTATCAGAATAGATGCGGCAAACAGAGTTGATTTTACGAAAAAACTCGAACGTATTTAAGTAAATATTGCCTTAAATCTTAAGTGTATGAAATTACGTAGACATTAAATTGTATTGGAAATTGCCGAGAGGGTAATGTTGAAAAACCCACCCGAAGAATTTATGTAAAAAAAGCCTTCCGAAAGTACAAAATTTACCCCCAAATAGACAAAAACTTTCATCTCAATTTTTTCCACAACATAGGAAAAAACCATTTTTTTGTCTAGGGCAGACCATAGGACCAACCTAGCGTCTTCAGGAGAGTCCTCGGACAAAGAGTTACATAGACAAAAATATTTCCCACCATTTTCTCTACAACATAGTGAAAAACAATTTTTTGTCTAGGGCAGACTTTAAGACCGACCTAGAGCCATAAGGAAATGCTCATAATTCCCTAGACAAAAATGTTTCCCTCAATTTGCTCTGCAACATAGCAAAAAAAATTTTTTTGGTTAGGGCCGATCTTAGGACAGACCTGAGGCGCACTTCAGCCCTAAGCACAGGCACTGGGTCCAAATTTGTTTTTGAATATAATTCGGTACTCGATTACCTCTCAAATAGAGAAAAAATCAACAAAATCAGTTAGGATTTATCCAACTTATGTAAGCAAACACGTTGGGCCCTAGTAGAAACTCAGTTTTAGGGTCCTGACTGAGTCCAAGGGTTTCTATTCAAAAAAATTTCTATTCAAAAAGATTTACTCGAGTTATGTACAAAAAACACGTATGGCCCCTGCATAGACTCGTTCTTAACGCCCTAGCCAAGTCCAAGTACTCAAATCCAAAAAAGTTTCTTCCATAAATTGTCGACCATGCCCAGATCTTTCAAACAAAAAAAAATTATGAAAATCGGAAAAGATTTACTCGAGTTATGTGCAAAAGACCAAAAACCACTTAAACGGCCCTAGCTCAGCGGCCCTTGTGCCGACAGTGCCCAGATTCAATCCCATAAAAGATATTTCGATTACCTTTCAGGGAAAGAAAAGTTTTTGAAAATCGGTTGAGTTTTACGGACATTTTTTTTATTGTTGATTCGTCATCTAAGGACCATGATCGATGCTCCCCCCCCCCCTACTCCCGGGTCGAAAAAGAAAATGAATTGTTATTAAAGAAATTAGAAAGTACCAATAATGCCAAGTATTTTTTTCCAGGAATTTAAAAGAAACTGTTTTGTGTTCAGTGTTCACATTGGTTTCACAGATGTGCTTACATTATGTGATGTGTGTCGATTTCCCGCAATTCCCTGCGTTTACTATCACCTGAAATATAATGTATTGAATATTGCACCCACACAATGAAATCATTTAGTTTGACGTTTTTCATATTTTCAAAATTGTTGAACGACGTGGCACCTGTAACAAAATTAGTGACTTTTTTGTGTTTAAAGAAGTCTGGTGTTTCCGAAAAATGGATATTTGTTATAGAGCGTCAAAAGAATTGTGTTTTCGTTCATTGATTTTGCAAGAATTGTTTGTTAGACCATCAAAAATACCCTCAATATTGCCCTGTTGTGCAGGTTTGTTTGGTCACTTTGTAAACAATTAATTTATACGATGAATTTGATTGAAAACCAGTAAAAATTTTTTTAAAAATCAAAATAGGAATTATCTAGTGTAATTTGTTAAAATCCTGTGCATTTTTAACTTATGGTTCAATCAAAAAAAGGTTTTTAATTTGGGCTCATCATTAATCTTGAATATTTGTTTACATTCAATTGGTTTGACAGTCATGATAACAATAAGTGCATAACACACACTAATATATACAATACGAACGGTAAACAAAATATTCGAGATTAATGATGAGTACAAAATGCAAAGGATTTTAACAATCACAACAGACGATTTTATTTTTACAATCTTTTGCTTTTTTCAATTAAATTAATGGTACAAATTCATTGTGTAAAAAGTGACCAGATAAACTTTCCCAGCAGGGAAAACTGAGGCTATTTTTGATGGTCAAAAAAACAATTTTTACAAAATCAATGAACTAAAACATAATTCTGTTGACACTCTGTTACAAACATCTAATTTCCCGAAATAAAAAACTTCTTTAAACACAGACTCACTAATTTTGTTACAGGCAACGTCAAGCAACAATTTTAAAAATATGAAAAACGTCACACTAAATGATTTCATTGTGTGAATGATTTGTAGGATTTACATAGAGACTTTTCTGTCACTCATGCAATCGCACACACATGAACATATGATAAACTCAGTTTAAGCTCTTATTCCTATAAGTTCGCAAACACAAGCAAGTCTGTGGGACCAATGGCTGTGTGACTTGAAAAATAACAAAAATTCCTTTAAAAGTTCGTAAAAATATTGACGTAATTTTGGGCGCTCCTAAATCAGTCGAGCATGCTATTCTGATACATGTCGCTGATCGGAAATAGCCATGAATATTGTTCAACTGTATGTAATCCTTGATAGTCGGACTCCATCGATCAAATTAAAACGATCCAACAGAAGCTCACCAAAATGTTTTACTTTAAAGGACAAATGAAAGACAGTAACCATTCTCATAACACTGCCAACAGTGTATCACCAAACGACTTCTAAATTCACACAAATGACTCCTACTGTGTAATGGCTTTTTTGCTGTCACCATATATATTATATGTAACTACCGAGATCGTTTTTACTCTTAATAACTTTGATGGGCAGCAGGAAGAGTAATATATTGAGAAATCAGAGCATAAGGACAGTAGATAGAACGTTTTAAGTGTACTGATTTATGGTTGTATCTAATTAACGATAATTCGGGTGCACCTCCTCAAGATTCGTACTTCAGTTATCATCTTTAGTAATATGTACTGTACATAGAAAACCAGAGACAGGAGATTTAATTAAAACATTGAAATGTTGGATCTCCACATTAACACCCGTTAATCATTGAATGTTAAAATTTAACTAAAATTCACCGGCCAAAGCATACACATCTACTTGTAAACAACTTTCTTTGCGTTGAATTCAATAAAATAAGTTAATCTTAGAACAATTTGTTTAGGGGACTGTGATGGGAAACATTTTCAATTAATTTTAAATGCATCACCCTTTTTTTCCTCTGGTTTCTTTTCTACTAATAAAAAGAGAATAACGTATTCTACATCCGAAGATTAATAATTTGTTTGAAGCAAAAATTTGCAAGTAAAATTTAATATCCTGTTGTCAATGTCAACATAATGAATTCGTTTATTTGGAGATATTACTTTAGTTACGTGAACGTTCTCCATAGACTTCATTTTCAAACACAATTCAATTAACACGGCAAATTCGGATTAGTGAAACCGTAAAGACTTATTTTCACACGTCACGGCAAATAAAATAAGTTTGAAGTAAGATCGAAAGCATTAAGGTGATTTGAACAATGAAGTCAAACTTATGTTTAATAGGTCGACATATTAACACATTCACAAAATGATCTGCATTAAACTATCCGTCAAGCGTTTGGGGCGACTTCATTGATTCGGTGCTTGCGGTTCTACTTTTTTAAAGAGAAATTACATGTTTTTGTTCTTGTTTTAAAAAAGTAAAAACAATCTTTTGGCACAATAAAACTGAATCTATTTTTATTTTGCCGTTGGAAATAAACGCATATGACAGAAAAAAAACGCATTTTAAAAAATTTTTCAAAAAAAAAACTTCAGATGAAATGCATACCAAAAGGATCCGTACAAGCTTTGGGTCTTCTTGACAACATAACAACACGTAAACGCACATACCGTCTGATATAACTGGTTTTTGCTGTGAGGAAGGTGTATTTTTGCACTAGAGTTGCGTCCGGGTGGTCGGTGGAGTGTCCCCCTGCGATATTTTATTGGAGAGCGACCGGTTCCTGGAGTTCCTGAGGAGAGGTTTCGTATTTTTTGTTTTGGAATCCTGATCGTTCCAATCAGTTGCTCAGTTATCGTTCGGCGCTCTATCATTTGTCAAACAACTTAACCTGATCTGTGAGATCTGTCAACAGTAGTGCTGCCAGCTTTGTCTTTTTTCCCTGAAAAGTGGCTCAAAAATTTAAAATGTGGAAAAACATCGCAGAGCGCAGTTTTGTGGAACATACACGTCTCGTCGCCTAAGCGCCTGAATTCTAGACCAACATCGAGTTATGGAGGAAATTTGGAAGTGAATTTAAGAAATGGCATGTACAACCACTAGATCTAAATCACGAAAACAGCAAAGTCAACTACAGATTGATAGTCAATCGATCAATGATTGCGGAGTGTTCAGCATTATCGAAACGAGCAATGGCGGTGATTGTCTATTCACATCAATCGCAGACTTCCTGGAAAGTGAAAACTACTATTCCAGGAGAGCACCACGCTTAGCGTATCAAATCCGGTCAGACATTGTTGAATACATATTATCGAAGTCTTGCCCTGGTTTCCAATCGAATTGGGACCGGTTTTTTGAGAATATCAAATACAACCTAGAATCTCGTATCACCAGCCTGAGGGGTTACGGCAATAATACCAAAGAGGACGAGCTAGCCAAACTGTCATACCGAAAATATATGCAGAAAACAGGAAACTTTGGGACTTTCACTGAGCTCAACGCGGCGGCTGAGCTTTTCAGTTTCACTGGTTTTATATTCCAGAGTAACGAATCTGAAGACGTCATCTGCTATGAATATGGTTTTACAGGTAATCCTGACATCGATCAAGTCAAACCACAGCTTTTGCTATTTTTCACTGGCCCAGTCGACTCAGGTCACTTTCGGAGACTGACCCCATCGATTGCCCCATCAAAGATTCATCCGGGAAAATACCAAATTATGAGCCCTATACCAGCGGTTTCAATTGGAGGAGCGAGAACTATTATTCGAAAGTTGCAAAACCCACAATCGATTGCAAGCTGGACAGGTTCCACGATGCCAACTATTGCACCAAAGTCACAACAGCCAGTTACAACTAAATGCAACCAATCGTCAATGACGAATAGTAGCACTTTTGATGAAAATAATCAAGAAATCCCATCTAAATCTCCCCAGCATGATCTGCCAGAGCCAGCATTGTCCTGTGATGTATGCAAGCAATCATTCAACACTAAAAGAGGCTTGAATGTCCACCGTAGTCGTCATGCAAAAGAGGCAAATGACTTAACAGCAAATCGACTAAAGGATCGGCTAAATCCGACGATGAAAGACAATCAAGCTGCTACATCTAAAAATGACACTGCTTCAAATAAATCAGCTCTGGATTCAGAATGCGAGCAATTTAGGAAAGCGTTTGAGCAGCTTGAAGCCTGTGATATTTTGAATGAGGAAGTTTTTGATGAAAAGGTGGAACAATTCCAAAAATTTCTTTTTACTGCACGGCAACGTCTTCCAGGTCCTCAGCATCCATCGATCAAATTCTACAGACTGCGTCAGCAAAAGAAGAATCGAAAGTTAACATCGGCTCAACAATCTCGATCATCCAATCCACAAAGGACCGATACAAAAGCAAAGCAGAGACGACGTGACAAGTACCAATATGATCTATCTCAATATTGGTACTATAATCAACGAAAGAAAGCAGTCCGAATGGTAATGACGAAGGGTGTCTCAAAGCAGTGCAAAATCAAATTGGAAATAATGGAAAAACACATCAACAGCATCTTCGAAAATAAAAATAACCACATGCTTGATTCATATCCGGTTTCCGAAAGCCACCACAATGTTTTTCTCAGTGAGGAGGACATTGTAGTGCAAATTAAACGCATGCCACTCGACACCTCGGCGGGCCTTGATCGTGTACTGGTGAAGACATTACGTCAGCTAAATGTAGCTAAATCAATAACGGCAATAGCCAATACGATGCTCAAAACTGCCTACGTTCCTAAAGGCTTTCGAAATGGAAAACTAATCTTTACTGACAAAGAAGGTGACGTTAACTGTGTCAATAACTGGAGGCCACTCACCATCTATTCGGTAATCAGGCGAGTGATTGAAAAAGCGCTCGATGCTATAGTGCGGACTCAAGTCCATATCAACTGCAACCAAAGAGGTTTTGTCAGCGGCATCCCAGGCTGTCATGTTAACGCCAGACTCGTGAACGCCTGCCTAGCAAAGGCAAAGAAATTGAAGAAAAACTGTGTCGTTGCATTTCTCGATGTTTCCAAAGCATTCGATAACATTGGTCATCTGCACATTTCCAAGGCGCTTAAATCGAAAGGGTTATCGGAAAATATGCATAATTTGATTATGAATCTGCTTTCGAACAATACTGTGGAGATATCGATAGCTCGAGAGCTGTCAAAGCCAATTCCTATCAACTGCGGAGTACCACAAGGTGGGCCATTGTCTCCAATTCTTTTTAACATTGCGGTGGATTTTATATACGAGGAAATATGTGATCCTCAGTACTCTTCAAAAAACGGCTATGCTCTCAACGAAGACTTCGACTCTCTGTGCATATCAGGATTCGCTGATGACAACGCAGTAACATCACACTCGGAAGAAGCAGCTATACGAACGGTTGAATTAATACAGACCCTCTACATGAAGATTGGCCTCCGAATGAACACTGGTTCATGATGGATTGAGGCTATCAAATGGCTGTCAAATACAAAGTGCTAAAGCTGATGAGAAAATAAAATATCTCGGGTGTTCGTTCAACTCAGAGCTTGTTTTTGATGACACATGTATAGAGACGTTGAACGGTAACTTAGACAAACTTGCATCATCACCGTTACTGAAACCGGACCAAAAGTTAAACGTCATAAATCAGTATATCTTCCCTGCTCTGGTCTACCCGATGCAAGCCGCACCTATTATTAAAATCCCGAAATACGTGACGGATGGCTTAGACATAATGATACGGCGAACAGTGAAAACGGTCATTGGACTACCGCAACGAACAAATGATCACATGTTCTACTCGCCTCGAAAACTTCGTGGTCTTGGACTTTTCAAAGCATCGTGGGAAGTATACCTGCAGCACTACTCCTTAGCATCAAAACTCTCTCGTATACATGATGGACTATTTCAGTCAACATCAAATTGCTTATCAGAAATGGAGACTTGCACGAAAGCTCTAGAAGTAGCCGGAGAAAACACAAGAGCTCTCCGTACCGCTCTTCGAGCAAAAGAATACGAAAACTGGTGTAATCTCAAATACCAAGGGATAGGGGTGATTCACTTTTCAACACATATCAAAGGCAATGACTTTATATACAATAAGAATACCCTTTCGAGCTCGGAATGGGTGTCGGCTATCAAATTAAATGCAAACTACGCTAACCTCAACGGTGTACCAGGAGTCAGCAGCAATTCCAACCTTTGTCGCAAATGTGGCAAAGAGAATGAAACCATACCTCACGTCTCTGGAAATTGCTCATTTAACAACTTACTGATTACCGCTCGACACCACAGCGTGAAAAATTACCTTAGCCAACTACTGCGTGAAAAAGGATATGACTGCTATGAGGAAGTGTATGCGGTGGATACTGACGGAAGAGCTCGCTACAGTGATATTATTGCCTTCGATCCTAAATCTTCTAGAGCACACATCATTGACCCAACAGTCAGGTACGAAAATAACGACCAAGGACAAGATGATTTAGTTAAGAAGGAAAAACTGACAATATATGAAAAGTGCATACCATTTTACGACGAAAAATACAATCCTAATTACGGCCCTAGGGACTGGACTGTGCACGGCCTGTTCTTCGGAGCAAGGGGGTGCTTCGGTAAATCTGTGATAGAATTCTTTACTCAATTTAAATTAGACAAAACTAAGTTAAAAGAGCTCTCAGAGCTGATTTTAGTTAAGACAATTCACATAATTAATCAACATATTTATAACTAAATTGCGTTACGACAATGAATTTAAATTCGGCTTTATGTTTGTATAACGATTGTCTTTAAAGATAGATGGATATACTGTGTATTAGTGCAACCTTTGTTACGAGGGCAGTTTCTTTATTTGCTTAATAAATGTTTTCTTCCCGAATCGATGCAAGTAACATCGGGAATGTAATCAAAATTTATTAAATTTTGATTACGCTCTTATTAAGTTTTTTTTTTTTTTTTATTTATTAATCAATTTTCGGTTAAAAATGTTAAAATTGACAAAATAATGGATACTGTTGATATTCAATATAAACTAGACGCTTTTTAATTGAGCAGGATAAGTGATGGATATGGAGCTGTAGATTGAGGTGATGAACTAACAATACAAAAGATCAGCAAAAAATAACAAAAAACATACAATGGGTTGATACTTGACAATACGTAAGACTAAATTACTAAAATAACAAAACAAAAACATAATGGTAGTGGGCTAGAGGTCGGTATTATAAACTAGAGTATGACTGTCATGGTAGCCATGGTGGTAAAGCAAAAATTTGTCATCAGCAGTGAGGATATCGTTCTGGTTTTTTAGATGGTAAATAAAGGCGGGTGGCCAATATTTCTCATTGATATTAAAGGGTTCGACCAAACCTTTGATAAATTGTTCCTCTGAGTCATGACAGCGCTCAAAAATTTTGACATTTAACATAGAACAATGTAAATCAATCCTCTCAATTCCGGACTCGCTGTACAACGTTCGGTTAGGCAAATGCTTGAAACTACCCCTATTTCTGAAGAACCTCCCAGCTCGTCTTATTATTTTACGCTCAGCAATTCTGATTTTTTCTACTTGAGCTGAGGTGATGTTTTTCGGATTGAGCCAAATACAAGAAGCGTATTGTAAGATAGGTCTAACGTAACATTTGTAAATAAAAAATTTGAATGATCGCGCCAAGAAACGAGAGAATAAAATTTTTCCTATAGAATTAACGGATCTGTTGATTTTGGTAATTAAATTTTTAACATGAACATTAAATTTAAAATTTTTAGTAAAGGTGACTCCGAGATACTTAATTGATTTACGAGCCGTTAGCTTAATATTGTTAATTCTAATATTTTGTTTGGTTTTAAAGTCTCTAATAAGCGATCTGGGGCAGCAAGCAGATCCGGTGAAATTGATTAGTTTGGTTTTGCTTGTATTTAATCTCAATTTCCAGTCAGAATAATATTCCATCAGCTCTGTAAGGTAATTATTGAACATTTTATTGGATAATGAAACACTGCTGTGTACGAGATAAAGTATGATGTCATCTGCGAATTGTAGGATTTTGACAAACCGATTGGTAGGTACGTCGGCTAGAAAAATATTGAACAGTTTTGGGCCTAGTACAGACCCTTGGGGTACACCGGATGCAATTGGTCTAGCCGAAGAAAAACGCTTACGACCTACAATGAAAGAACGATCACTCAAAAAGTTTCTGACAATTTTGATGATTACAGGTTGAACACCAAATTTTATCATTTTAAACAGGAGGCCGTCATGCCAGACAGTGTCGAACGCACTCTCAATATCAAGTGTCAAGGCAGTGGTAGCAAGGCCACGGTTAAATCCGCTCGTAATGTCAGTTGCAACTCTAATCAGAGGGTGAACTGTAGATTTTTTGCTTGAGAACCCAAATTGAAAATTTGGAATGAATTTTTTCATTTGAGCAGAGAGCCTAGCTTCGACAACTTTTTCATACAATTTGGCAATGACGTTAAGCTGGTGAATGGATCGCCCGTTATTAACGAACCTGGGATCACGACCTGCTTTAGGGATCGGAGTTGATCTCGCTTCTCTCCAACGTTTAGAGAAATAGCCGGCCGATAGGAGCTGGTTGAAAAAAATGGAGAAGAATAGAATAATCGGAGAAGAGAAGAACTTGAACAGGAAAATAGGCATTCCGTCCATGCCAGCACTCTTTTTGTTAATTCTGGAGTTAATTAGCATCTGAATCTCTTCAGTAGACGTGAGTATGTTCCTGCATTGGGGCATCAGAGCATCATTGATTTCGGATAGCTCTTCGGAATTTGAAATTTTGAGTGAGAAGTCATTAGGAAGAGGAATAACAGGTATTTGGTTAATAAGTTCTGCCGAACCAGAGACCATGAAATTATGACGAGAAGATTGATTAGTCGTTAAGTCGTGCTGGGACTGGAAGCGGTCAGCAAATGCATCCGGAATTTTATCGGGGTCATTGATCTCAGTGATATCGTCAGTGCCGATAATAGTTTCTATGGAGTCAATGGAGGATGTCTTGGGTCTGGCAGCTTTAACAATTTCAAAAACTTTTCTATTGTGACCAGTATTTGCGATGACGTTGGCATAAAAATTTCGAAAATCGATTCGAAGCGAGGAAAGGTACATGTTACGTAGCATGGATTGATTTTTTCTGAGGAAGGGAAATTGGTCTGTGAATCGGTTGGCCGCAACGGCCCTGGTGGCCTTACGAAAATGCCGACGCAAGGCAATGGTGGTGGACGATAAAAGAATGCGGTCAGCACGTATGGACACAGTTGGCACATATTTTTCCACAGCCCTTAGGAAAACATCATTAAGCTGTGTGGCGACAAGTTCCATATCGTCAACTGATAGCAGCACATTGTCAGGGATTCCAATGCTGTCAATTTTGGATTCAATAAATCTGTTCATGTCATCAATGCGCGTGTAGTTGAAGCGCAATAATTTCAGTGTTGAGGACTTCTTGCCTGAAAACTTGAATGAAATATTCAATGTGACAGAATTGTGGTCTGAGAAGCTAAAGTCCTGAGTTATGTACGGTTTGTGATTGAGGAAATGATTGGAAACTATGGAAAAATCTATAAAACTATGACCGATGTTGGCATAATAAGTAGGATGATGAGTCATAAACAGAGAAAAGTCAGTCCGAGTCAGAAGAGCTTCGTTTAATGATAAACCGGCAGAGTTCGTTGAGCTGTTTCCAACATTGGGGAGACGGCAATTGAAGTCTCCGCCAATAATTGAAGGTATGTTGGCAGAAAAAAGAAAAGAAAAGTCATCAGCGGTTGTGCTGACAAGTCTAGATTGAAAGTAAACCGAGACAAGCAGTATCCAATTACCATCCAGATGGGCCTCGACGAATGTGAATTGACCAGTCGTATTCGAGACACCACGAAAATTCCTGGTGCGAACACCATTTCTGACTATGATTGCAGATCCGCCTCCATTGCAGTGTAAGCGGTCGGCGCGAAATACATTGAAGCCGGGAATTGAAAACTTGGCTCCTGGCTTAAGATGTGTCTCAGAAATAAAATAAAAGTCTGAACCGGTATTTCTCATGAAATCGTTAAATAATTGTTTACGAACAGTGGACGATACGGAATAGACATTTAGTGACGTGATGTTTTTTAACATGACGAGAAGACAGACGATTCGAGTCGAGAAATCTTCTGAGACAATTGACCCAAGACATTCACAATCTTGTCCAAAGCAGCCTCATTATTGTTATTGTTTTTGACTACAGATGCATACAGAGCGGAGGAACCGGGTTTAGACTGAACTTGTCTGATTCTTGTTGAAGAAATTGATGATCGTTGGGCAACAATAACACTTTTATCAATTTCACCGTTCACCTTACCGTCAGCAACGAGTCCAGATTTCTTTTGAATCAAAGGAACAATTTTCTTCTTATAGAAGTCGCAGTTAATTTGATTGTTTGCTGTGTGGAAGTCGTTGCAGTTAACGCATTGAGGTTGGGCACCAGGAGTCTTGTTTTTAGGGCATTGACCTGGAAGGTGATTGACAATGCATTTAACACAGCGAAATTGACGATTACAAGCACCAGCTGTGTGGAAGTAATATTGGCAGTTGCTGCACTGAGTTGTAGCTTTGGAGACAAACTTTGAGAAACTGATGATTACCCCAAACATGGATTTAATGTTGTCCAATTTTTTCACGTCGTATGAATAAGGCAGCAGTATACGAAAACGATGAGGTGAGTTAGGATTGGCACGGTTGAAGCCAGTGATATAGGGGGTGACCAAGGTATCTTCTGGCAGGCCAGCTTTCAGGAATTCCTTTAAAATATCTGATGAACTGAAACCAAGCGATGAGTTGATACCATTGATAATAAGACACCTTTTCTTTTCGTTATTTGATAAAAATGAGTGAAAGCTGTAACCATGATCAATTAACGATTTTCGAATTTTGAGGTTAGCTTCATTGGACGCCGAAAATTTTTTAGCTCCGGTGCCATTATGTTTGATGTCTAAAGAATTAGAAGCGGAACAGTGTATTTGGCGTATGATTCAAGCAGAAAGTTTTCTTCCTCAAACATTTGAAAGCTTTTAAAGACATCTCTGGAGTATGGCGAGTCAAGACGCGAATTATAAATCGGGAAGACTCGATGGAATTTTTGACACCAACTTTGTTACCCAAGAATCATATGGTGGTGGAACGATTGATATGTCAGGAACATAGAAAAATGAACCATGCGGGAACACAAACACTAATGAGTCTGTTAAGGGAAAAATACTGGATCGTACAAGCAAGGGTTTCGGTTCGAAAGGTGATTCATTCATGTCACAGATGTCGACGACAATTGGCTAAACCACTAGAAGCAGTTGAGGCTCCATTACCAGTAAACAGAGTAAGAGACGCTACCACTTTCGAAATTTGTGGTATCGATTATGGAGGACCATTGATTTTGGATGAAGGAAAGAAATCTTGGTTCGTCTTGTTTACCTGCGCTGTATATCGAGCAATGCATTTAGAATTGGTGACTTCATTATCTACAGAAGCATTCATTCAAGGCTTGAGACGGTTTATCGCTCGTCGAGGTAGACCAGAAATCGTTTATACAGATCATGGAAGCAACTTTGAAGGTACCGAAAACTTGTTGGCAATATTGGATTGGGGTGAAATTTCAAAATGATCTCCCCGAATAAAATGGATCTTTAACCCTCCAGCAGCACCTTGGTGTGGAGGGTGGTGGGAACGGTTGGTAGCTATGGTGAAACAATTAATACGAAGAATTTTGGGTCGATCTGTGGTAAATTACGAAGAATTATCGACCATTTTATGCGATTGCGAGCAGGTTATCAACTCCCGACCACTGACTTATTTGTCGGAAGATACTGATGACTTATTGGCGTTAACTCCAATGATGTTCTTAGCTGATTTAAAAAGTCAAGGTACTGCAGATTTAGACAAGATTGAAGGAAGTGGACTACGGAAAAGATATCAATATCGGCAAATGCTGAGAGAAGAATTTAGAAAAAATAATTTGAAGATCGGAGATGTGGTTTTCATTGAAGGCGAGACCAAGAAAAGAGTCAATTGGCCATTGGGAAAGGTGATAGAAATCATGCCTGGGGGTGATGATGTTACCCGCTGTGTGAAGTTAAAAACAAAGAATGGCGAATTACTAAGACCAATTCAGAAACTTTACCCTATGGAAGCATCAGAGACAAATCCAACATTACAGTCAGATCCAATAATCTTACCGAAAACATTGCCAACTCCAAGAGCAATATCGCCATCAAATCCAACAGATGAACTCGAGTATGTAGAGCCAATGGTCCAGAGAAAAGTTACGAGAAGTGGAAGACAAGTAAAGAAACCTGATAGATTTTATTAATATATTGACCTTCATTAATAGTTAGAAAAGGTCAAGGTGGGAGTGTGAAAATGACTTCATTTCATTTGTAATAATTTCACATCATGTTCATTCAAATATCACTCTATCAGAATAATTCTAAGTAAATTGAATTTTCCTAGGAGGCTATCAATTGATTGTACATCTAAGGTGCTTAGAACTATTTCTCATAGAATTTTTGTGTATATAAGGAAGAATTTGTTCGTAATAAAATCATTCACAAACCAACTTCTCTAGAGTTCACATCTCATAGAAGAATATTACTCAAATAGAAATTTGGTAGAATCAAAAATAAATTGTTTGGTACCTGAGGGTAGAGACAATATCTCCCCAAACAAATTTATTTATAGAAATGGCCTGGGTGGCTATAACGTTTCAGTGAGATAGAAACGGCCTGGGTGGCTATAACGTTTCAGTGAGAAAAACGGCCAGGGTGGTGATTCAACGTTTTCTCAACACGAGTCTTTTCGCAACATATATTCAGTTTGCCACATCTATTCTGATGCGTAAGGGTCTATAGGGGTGCATATGGTTTGCTTGTATTTTGCCTGAAGTGTGTATGTACTAGCTTTAAGTACAATGCTTTAAAATATTGAACAAATAAATATTATTTTATTTGAGAAAGAGTACGGCTGTTTCAATAACTCCGTATGTATATCAACCCAGATACAATTTGAGAAAATTAAAAACGGGCTCCAATAACATCACTTACGTCTAAGGTTAGCATTTTACCAAAAAATTTTCGCTAATTTGATACCAGAAGCAAGCTTTAAATTTCCGGGTAATAACATTCCGTCCGTATTGTTTGCGTGTGTTTATTTATCTACAGAGACTTTGTCAATAGCTTTTAGAGGCAACACATGTGTTTTATGTAAGTTTTATAAACATTGTATACATATTGTCAACGGCAACGTTGTAACTATTGCCAAGATCATCTAGAAAGTTCTGATATTTTCCTAATTGGGGCTTATTGCTATTTATTAATAATTCACAAAAAAATTTGGAGCGAATTTTATTTTTTTTTCTTTAAGTTGTTCTCTCCATCCAAATTTATGTTAAACTAGTCGAAAAAGTTCGAAAAGCAAAAATAACTCGACTCTAGGGTCAAGATTAGTGCTCCCGCCGCGGTCATCTGAAGTCTTGGATGGCCACTTTCCAGTATATGAAAATTAATTGATTACTTTAGGCGAAGGAGTACCATATTTTATTCTTTATTCTTATCAGAAGACATGCATTCGGTATTCGGGGCTTACGGAGTTGGAAGTAAAGCTGAGAAAATGTGCCACAAAACCTTAAACTCTAGATGCATGGGAATCGTAGATCAGAAGTTATGAACACTGACCCTGCCCCGATACTATCCCCTTTATTAAATTTTTAAAAAACAAAGCGCATCGGATTATATTTGTTAAACTTCATCAAAATGCATCGTTCTGAGAGGAGAGGAGAAAGTCTTAATTTGCTACGCAAACGAAGATGATCCAGAAGTATCGAAATATATTTCGCACGAGTTTATTTAAAAATTCTATTGAATTATTAAATAAATAAACAAATGATAAGTAGTGTGCCCAACAAACGGTCAAAAATCTGAAAAACTTGAATGTTCAGAAGGGTGTTTTACGTAGTTGCTTCGGAGGGGTGTTTCAATCAGCAATTATTTCTGATACAATTTAATGTCAACGTAAGTTCATATAATCAAGAGTTAAGGCAATATTTATTTAGATTTAGTTCAAGTCTTTTCGCAACATCTGTTCTTCTGTTTGCCACATCTGCTGTGATGCGTACGGGTCCCTTGCATATGTTTATTTCACAAAGAAGGTATCAATAATTCAGTTTTGTTATGTTAAAATATTCATCGTTTAAGAAAAGAAAAAGAAATAAACAACGGAAAACGTGAAGGGGGGAAAGTATAGTTAACACATAGGCAGGGCGATTAATCTAGAACGCGCATACGAGGGGCACCCTAAAAGTTTCGGGAATTGGCTATAAAACGATTTTATTGCTTCTCAAAATAATCACCATTACAATCTATACACTTTTTCATCCTTAAAAACCAGTTTTCGAAACATCGAGTCCATTTGGAAGTTGGGATTTGGGCCACTTCTTGTTCATATGCCTCGACAGGAGCTTCCGCAGATAAAAATCGCTTCCCACGCAACTTATTCTTGACACTCGGAAACAAATAAAAGTCGCACGGTGCCAAGTCGGGACTGTAGGGTGGATGCAGCATCAAATTGATTTTTTCCTTCTCCAAGAACGTCGTGGTCAGAGCACTTGTGTGAGAGCTTGCATTATCATGGTGGAGGACGATCTTGCGATTTCGACTCTTTCCACGTAGTTCTTCAAATACTTTTGGCAAACAAATCGTAGTATACCACTCTGAATTGATTGTTTTACGATCCTCAATGGGTACAGTGGCCACATGACCACATTTCCTGAAGAAAGTAGCGACCATTTTCTTGGCGACGCTTCGAGCGCCAATTACCTTTGTTGGTAAATCTTCATTTTGAAACACCAAAACGGTGGATTGCTGTTTTGTTTGGGGATCATAGCTGTAAATCCAACTTTCGTCACCTGTTACGATGCTATATACTGAATCAGAAGCCCCATTGTCGAATTTTTTGAGAGAATCTCGGCACCATTTCACACGAGCCTCCTTTTGGTCGTCTGTCAATTTGTGTGGGATCCACCGAGAACAAAGCTTCCGTGTGCGTAAATGTTCGTGTGAAATTGTTTGTATTTGACTTTTCCCGATCCCAAGGGGTGCAGCTATCTCAGCATAGGTCACATGTCGATCGACTTCAATCATGTTCCGGACATGGTCAATGTTTCCATCGGTGATGGCTGTGGAAGGTCGACCTTCACGAAAGTCGTCACTGAGGTAAGTGCGTCCCGATTCAAACTCAGAGAACCACCGATAAACAGTGGTCTTGGATGGGGCCTCATCTCCAAATGCTTTTTGCAAAGGATCAATACACAATTTGGGAGTCAAGCCAGACTTAAAGTCGTAGAAAATCATGGCTCTAAAATTTTCACGTGATAAATCCATTTTTTCTCTGCAATGACTTTTTGGGATTGTTGTATCTTTTGACTGCTACGATCGATTTTCATTTTGATCATCATTTTTAAATCAGTAAAGACCAATTTAATTTTTGTGTATATTGGCGAAAAGTTTACACGAGCCGATATAGCCGATTCCCGAAACTTTTAGGGTGCCCCTCGTACAACGATCCCTAGAATAGCTGAAATTTTCTAAAAATGTACCACACCGTACCAAGTCTTTTTTTTTATTTGCTTTTCCTTGGCGTACTATCAATATTTTTCTTATTGTGGTTTACCCGCTCTTTGATTTGATTACAGGTTTTAGGTTTGAATCGATTGTGGAAGCATTGTTTATTATTTCACTAACGTGTATGTCTTCAATCTAGTCAATATCTAACCTACACCTATGGCTTCATACTAGAAACATTGAATTAAAAATAAATAAAAATAAAACAAACTATGGCGATAGCTTTCACTTTACAGAAATAATTGCTTATTGTTTGCATTGCAAATGAAAATTTGTTCGCTGCAAAGACTTAATAATGACTTAACATTCGATGTAGACAACACAGTCTGTAGTGGCATTATTATTATATACCACACGCAATTTGAATTTGCACACGCAATACGTTCGTATACTTTCCCGTCACTTACTGTTTCACGACCTCGCATATTTAAAGCCAATTTGACGATTCTTTTTTTTCTAACTTTAGTCGAACGGTTAACAAAACTATTTTTTTTTTATTGGCAGACAACGTTTTCAGAGTTGATTGATGTTTTGTAAGTTTGAATATTCTAAGAAAACTTTAAATTGGGTTAGAATTGATAATATTATGCATGCACAATATTAGATCTAAAATGCCTAGGAATTTATAAATTGGCCTTATGTTTATTGGCATGGAATAAACTGTTTTTTTTCAAAGAAATAGAATGTTAAACATGCGACACTGTCGTGCAATGTTTCGTTTATTTTTATGTGAAGGAAGCAACTAGAATGTCTTGGGTTCTATATTAGGCACTGAATTGATCGAAAAAAAAAAAAAACTGAAGGTTATCTGAGTTACAATCTTAGCGGATTTCATTTCAAGTCATGAAAATTGAAATTGTTTGCTTAAGAAAAACAACTCAAGTCTTTATTTACATAAAAATCCCACATAAATTAGCTGTTCACACCCTACCAAAGGAATATAACGCTTGCTGTGTGAGCAGCCTTACTTTCTTCACTCAAATACGGTGAGAAGATGGCGCCACTGTAGGGAAAACTGCTACATTTGTGTTCGTAAATCAAGTACTGTTGAAACATTATTTCTTTATACAACTAAACATTACAGTTTTGACAGATTTACATATATGGCTCATTCCACGAACCATTCTACCGTTGTAAATAATGTAAATGCTATAGAAAGTGTACACAAATGTATTTTCGTTCACTTTAATAAAAAAGTTACCAGTTTGTATGGAAAACAATGGTGAACGCAAGCAAATTCACAAAGTTACAAAGTAGATGGTCTGTAAATTGGGAACGGCATTTTTTGTCTCATTTTATTATGAATCACTATGAAAGAATGAAAAAGATGAAAGACCGTTCCCAATTTATTTACGTTAACGATGGAATCAGCCATATATTTGATGTCAAAAAACAAATGCAAGGGACCTGTACGTTTCAGAGTAGATGTGCCAAAAAGAATAGATGTTGCAAAAAGATTCAAACGTATCTAAGTAGGTGTCGCCTTAACTCTTGAGTTTATGAAATTGCGGCGATATCAAATTACATTGGAAATCAGAGCCTATTTTCGAGAAAACGTTTTCTTGATTTCGTGAATTTTCTCGATTTTCTTGAAATTTTCTCGATTTTCTTGAAATTTTCTCGAATTTCTTGAAATTTTATTGAATTTTTAGATTTTACAAAAAGATCACTTGGAGAGCGAAAATAAAAGCAGATTATATATTATTATATATTCTGGTTTCGTTTGTGTGCTTCTGTAAATACACCTTTAAAATATTCTCGTTGTTTTCTCGTTTGAGTATCGGATGGACAACGATTTTTTTTCTGCATCCAGTGCCGCACGGCATCATTTGGGTCAAAATGCTCTCAATCCGGCATATTTACGTTTATATGCAAGTTGTTATTTAGGCTCAATCCAGATAATGACGAACGGTCTATAGTTTTAGCCTTGTTGTATTTGCCTAAGGAAAAATTATAACAAGTGTAAAAATTTTCACGCAAATATCAATTTGGTAAATAATAAACAAAAATTGTCCGTTGCATAATACGGTCGATAACAAATGAAAGGTACCACTCTTGACGTAACGTTGTGTTGAATATTTGAATTTCATAATTCAACGTTGCCCATATGTACTCTTGATCTAGAGATCGATGTTATGTTTACGTGTAAGAGATGTAAATACTTTGACGTTTATTAAAGCCTTCTTGTTTTTGTTACCAGTGAGAATGGACGTTCTTTTTATTTCGTTGCTAAACAATCATATATTCCAACACGTTATCAGCACGAATAGCACGAAATAAAAGTGAATCTTTAAAGCAAGGAGCTCCAAATTATTTTGGAATAAATTTTATCGGTCGATGATGAAAATTCAAAGAGAATTCAGTCGATTAATCATAGCAAAGTTTTTCGGTCGTCGATCGTATTAGCGTGAAATGAGCTCTTCGAGATGCGATGTCCGGCAGTTTATCTGCGGTTCGTTGAATGCATCATTCTGGTTGGGTCGATGAGAATGAACCAATCGTCGAGAAGAAGAGGATAACGGCATTGTGCTCGATAGGAGTGGCGTGGCTACGATTGAGGTTATGGTTCGAGAAACATGTTTTTGGAACATTGGCGTCATCGGAAAGTGAGTTTTTGGTGCACAGTTGAAATCGAAGCGGACGGAAGGCACAGTGAATTGGTTGTGTCATTTGAAATCGAAGCTGATGGAAGGCACAGTGAATTGGTTGTGTCAGTTGAAATCGAAGCGGATGGAAGGCACAGTGAATTGGTTGTGTCGACTGAAATCGAAGTGGATGGAAGGCACAGTGAATTGGTTGTGTCGACTGGAATCGAAGTGGATGGAAGGCACAGTGAATTGGTTGTGTCAGTTGAAATCGAAGCGGATGGAAGGCACAGTGAATTGGTTGTGTCGACTGGAATCGAAGTGGATGGAAGGCACAGTGAATTGGTTGTGTCGACTGAAATCGAAGTGGATGGAAGGCACAGTGAATTGGTTGTGTCGACTGGAATCGAAGTGGATGGAAGGCACAGTGAATTGGTTGTGTCAGTTGAAATCGAAGCGGATGGAAGGCACAGTGAATTGGTTGTGTCGACTGGAATCGAAGTGGATGGAAGGCACAGAGAATTGGTTGCGTGTCAACGGAAATCGAATCAATGAATTAGTTTTGTCGTGGACTTTGTCGAACCATTGGATTTGGTCAATGCGGCGGTAGACATATCATAATGTAATTGAATCGTGTGACGAGCAGTGAATTGGTTGCATCGTAGGACTTGAATTAAATCGTGTGACAAGCAGCGAATTGGTTGCATCGTATGACTGGGATTCGGAGATGGTGGTCGCTAAATCACAGAGTGGCTGTGGACCTTCCATCATAATGCAGAAGCGTTCGAAGTAAAAGTTTTTTTGAGCGCTCATTCAGGGAAAGTTCAGTTTCGATTTCTGTTATCTGTCGCAACGAGCTTTCTAGTCTAAAATTCTATTGAATTATTCATTCAGGGAAAGTTTTGAATATTTGAATTTCATAATTCAACGTTGCCCATATGTACTCTTGATCTAGAGATCGATGTTATGTTTACGTGTAAGAGATGTAAATACTTTGACGTTTATTAAAGCCTTCTTGTTTTTGTTACCAGTGAGAATGGACGTTCTTTTTATTTCGTTGCTAAACAATCATATATTCCATCACGTTGATTGCCACATACTCGCTCCTCCTCTGGCGTGACATTGAGAAGTTGTGAACGATCCCATCGTCACTTCTTTTTTGAAGAGTTTGAAACTTACAAGTTAGGCGCTCAACGTCTACTGAATGCGGTTTAACTGCAATGACTCGTTAAAGACTGCAGTTTTTAACACTGAAAGGTCATGAGGGGCACACGGTTTGCAATTTTTTTAGAATCTCCAATGGAGTTATGCTTGCATAATAAATTTGCAGCTTTCTTATATTCCGTATAGAAAAGAAATTCATTCAAATCAGGTATGACGGCGGTGTAGCATAGCTTAAGCGACTCATTAGTAGTTGAGGATGTTATCGATGCCAGTGGTTTTAAGCATTCTTGAAAATCCACGTCAAAATCCAGCCTTTCGTCGACATGTTGCATGATTGATCGAATTATAGATTCTCTCATACGCATATTGAAGACCAAAGATGGTATCGAGGTTGATCTTCCCGTGTTATGTATCCGTAAAACGTGTTACTCTCCTCACTATCATTGCTGATCTTTCCTAAAAATAACTGTTCCCAGCCTCCATGAACAGGTGCATTTAAACAAATCTCCAATGCATCATACAGTTGTTGTTTCTTTTTCTGTACATCCAATAGCGTTATGGTGTCACTTTCGAATTTCATTTGAAATGTTTTGAAGAGCTCCAGGTTATTAGCTAAAAA
>WJQU01000778.1:0-23136 GCA_029228625.1 Pseudolycoriella hygida | reverse complement strand
TCGGCTACGAGCACTAGTCCAAAGTATACCTGACAATGACATAATCTTGCAGAAGTATAACGCCAAAAAATCTTTTGTTAACACCTGCAACGAAATGTTAAAATCAGAGTTTGAAAATAAGAGAATAGAAGCAGCAGCTGGTAATCCTCGTAAAACATGGCAACTCTACAAAGAAATCTTGTTCAATAAAACCAAGAAGACAGAACCTCCGATCACAATCAAGGGTATTCCATTGGATGATTCCGTAGCTGCTTGTAACACTGTCAATGATATGTTTGCCACAGCTGGTGAAAAACTCGCAACGTCGATTATCGCCATCCATGGGTACCAAACGGAAGACCTTGATGATTTGTACACGGAATATTCCACAAACAACTGGTCGTTTCAGCATATTAGTTCCGATTTGGTTTCTGACGTCATCAAAGATCTTCCAAATAAGACATCGACCAGTCTTGACAAAGTTCCTATTAAGCTCCTTAAAGGCTCAATTGCGTCAATTGCGTTGGTCATCGCAACATGTTTTAATGTGATGGTTGACATTTCCGAATATCTATCTGAGCTTCTAAAAGGGCGGTTAAAGCTGATCCATAAATCTGGGAGCTTCGACATCGACAACTTTCGTGGATTGACGCTGTTACCATCTATATCGAAGGTGTTTGAAGAAATTCTGCTGCGGCAGCTGCTTTCGTACTTTGAAAGCTCGAACCTATTCGTTGGTAACCAATTTGGATTTTTGAAAAACTCAAGCTGCGAAAGTGCTGCTCTCCAGTTTGTCGATTTCATCAAATCAAATTTCAAGAAGAAATTTGTTGTGGCAATATTTATCGACCTCAAAAAAGCATTCGACACTGTAGACCCCAAACGACTGGCGAGAAAACTGAAGCGATTGGGCCTGTCAAATTCTGCGGTGAAGCTCATGTCCAGCTACCTCCAAAATCGACAAACAGCAACAACGATCGGTAAAAACACCAGCAACCTCAAGCAGTTTCAGCTCAGTTTCAGTTTCGCTGCAGTGCGATACGGTTGCTTTTTTTTCAACTGCTATTTTAATACAAAAGTAAAATATTTACCTGAATAAGCATAATTCATTAAGTGAATAAAAACAAAATAAGTGCATACATTGTATTATCTGAGTCAAATAAAACAGTGAATTGTGAGTGAGACCAAGAGTGATCCCCCGAATGGGCATGCTACCAATAGCACGTCCCGGGATCAGATCTTAATGAACAATAAAAGATCAGCTACTGAGCTAGACCCGGATTGCGAAACCTGTCAACTCAACGTTAAGAGGCACACAATGCCTAAACAAAATGTCAGCCAGCCTTCGATTGCAGACATATTTGGTAATAAAAGGACTCTAATTCAAGGCTCTATTCTACAGCGCAGTGATAGCCTACCTAACTTAAATGAAACGCATGAAATGCAATCAAATAACGAAACGAACTCTAAAGAAAATACACATTATTCTATACCTACACAAAATTCATTCGGAATATTAAACAACGTAAATGCTGAATTACCAAAACAGCTTAAACATAATAAAGTGGAAAAATCGAAAATTCCACCAGTCACTGTTGTTGGAGCGTCAAATTTCACCTCCGCTTTAACAATATTAAATACTATAGGAATTAACTCCACGTACATGTTAAAGTACATGTCAATTGGAACGAAAATACTACTGAACGATATCGAGGCCTACAAAAAGTTTAAAACTGCCCTGTGCGACAAGAACATTCAATTCTACACGCATGATGTCAGCTCAGAAAGGTTTGATAAATTCATACTATCAGGTATCGCCACGACGCCTATAGATGCTATATATGAATCTCTCATAAAATATCAAATCGAACCGGTCGAGATAAGAGAGATTACGATGAAAACAAAAAAATTCGATTGTGAAGGCTCGTATGTTGTCTCCTTCAAGCAAGGCACAACAAATCTACAAAATCTGAGTAAAATTGTCATAAACTACACAATTCCGAAATGGCGGATTTTTAAAAAAACAACAGGAAATGTTACCCAATGCAGACGATGCCAAACGTACGGTCACGGCATGAGAAATTGCAACATGAACCCGAAATGTTCCAAATGCGGTTTAAACCACTACATGGACAAGTGCGATAGCCCAATTCAAAAGTGCGCGAATTGTAAAGGAGACCACCCAGCAACCTCCCTGGAATGCCCAAAGCGTAAAGAATTTCTTCTTATGAGAGACAAACTGGGCTCTTCCAACAACAAAAATAAACCAACAAAAAAATACCCAACAGCCCCACTGAAGAACTCAACAAACTTCCCTGAAATGAAAAAGCGGCCGTCATCCAGAAATGACAACTCAGCCCCAACCCAGAAAAATCAAACCATACCAGCTCCCAGAGTAAATAAAATTTTCAGCAGTTGGTCCGAAGCCCTAAAAAATGGCTCAAAAACGTCCGCCCCCATAGCAACTACCGCTGACAATGATAAATTCAAACTTGAAGAAATAGGCCCCATAATGTGTGATCTACTAAAGGGTCTAAAAATATGCCAAAACAAAGAGCAGCAACTCACCCTTATGTTCCAGATGGCAACCAAATATATCTACAATGTTACCCCTTAAGGAACTTGGTATAGTATTATGGAATGCCCAAAGCATTCGTCCAATTTATAAAATCAATGAACTCTCAAATTTCCTGAACAAGCACAAAATTGATGTTTCCCTTATTTCAGAAACCTGGCTTAAATCCGGTGAAGGTTGTTCAATCCAAAATTTTACCATCTACAGAAAAGATAGACCCGCACCAAACAAGCGAAACGCTGGTGGAGGGGTGGCAATTGCGGTCAGAAGTGTTATACCCCATGTGGAACTGCCCGATCTGAGCTTGGATGTAATAGAATCGATAGGCATAGAGATTTGTGGTATCCAAATGTACTCCATTTACTTTCCCGGCTCCAAGCTGAGTCCTTAAAAACTGCAAGGTTTCAAAAAAGACATTAGTCGACTAATGTCACTTCGTGGCAAATTCTTAATCGGAGGCGACCTGAACTCTAAGCATAGGCTCTGGAATTGTGTGAAGGCCAATTCCACTGGTAAAATAATATTCGAGGAAATGCGAAAGAGAAACTTCAATATACATTTTCCGGAAACTCCCACTTATTACCCGCCGCAGGCTAACAGATCGACTCCTTCGACTGTGGACTTCTCTCTCTCTAACGGTCATTTCAACGTGACTGACGTGAGGACGATAAACGATCTGTCCTCCGACCACCTACCAGTGGCCCTCAAGGTAGAGCTTTCGCAATCCTTCCAACCTTACCTTTCGCCAAGGCGTTGCTACTCTTCAGCAAACTAGCCGGCCTATAAGTCCTACATTGACAGAAATATTGACCTCAACAAAATGTCTAAAAGTTTGACCTCTACACACCTGATAGAACAATCTGTCAAACTTCTGACAAACCTGATTAAGGAGGCCGAAAACTACGCAGTCCCACTGTTAAAGCCCACCGAACAGGTGTTGCAGCTACCAGACGAAGTGCAGCAGTTGATTTCTCTCAGAAACTACAAGCGACGTCTTTGGCAAAGAGGCAAGCTACGAGGTTTAAAACAGGAAATCAATTTCCTAAACAGGCTTATTAAGGCCGAGATAAAGTCCTTCAATAATGAAAGGTGGAATCTTAAGCTTGCTCGCTTGAAAAAGCACTCAAACCAACTATGGAAGGTAACGAAAATTTTGAGAAACACTGTTAACAAAATCCCCCCGATTAAAACATCCATTGGCACCCTCACGACGGACGCTGAAAAGGCAAACGAAATCGGAAGTTCTTTCTGCAAAGCACACGCGACAACATTCCATGTTAAGAGCGATCCAGCCACTGAAAGTTCCATAGTAAACATTAATTATTTCAACTCTACCATCACTGAATCTGCGTTGCCCACCCCCCGCGAAATCTCTCGTCTTATCCGCGGCCTAAAGATTGGCAAAAGCCCTGGAGATGATTCCATAAATAACGCCCTGCTGAAACAGCTTCCAAAAAAGGCCGTAATTCTATTGATGTACATATTCAGAGCATGCCTGAAACTAACATATTTTCCAGAAGCCTGGAAATTTGCGAAAGTCGTCCCTATCCCAAAACCCGGAAAGGACCTAACTTTGGCGTGCAATTACAGACCAATTAGCCTGTTAAATTCATTAAGCAAGCTCCTGGAAAAACTCATATTAAGGAGACTAAAAGCCCACATCTCTTCCAACAATATTATCATGAACGAACAATTCGGCTTCCGTGAGGGCCACTCGTCCAATCATCAATTAGTCAGGGTACGCAACTACATACTCGAATCGCTGAGGAAAAAACACTCAACTGGCATAGTTACCTTCGATATCGAAAAAGCATTCGATAGTGTATGGCACAAAGGCCTCCTACATAAGATGTTCATCCTAAAGTTCCCACTATACTTGACGAAAATTATCCAATCCTTTCTTCTTAGAAGATCCTTCTATGTTGAAATTAACGGCAAAAAATCAAATGCTTTCACAATTTTAGCTGGTGTCCCCCAAGGCAGTGTCCTGAGTCCCACCCTCTACAATATCTTCACTTCCGATTTACATATAACCAAGAGTGAAAAAGCGTTTTTCGCTGATGACTCCTGCCTTTATCAAGCAGCAAAGTCACCCCTCAAAATTCTGAGTAAGCTTAACGCAGCCACCAGACAGCTCACCGAATATACCACGAAGTGGAAAATAAAGCTGAACGATTCAAAGACCAATGCCACCCTGTTCACCAAGAGGAGGTCACAAAAATGGCTTCCTCCTCAAGGGATTGCAGTCCGTGGCTCCGAAATAGACTGGAGGTACATCATAAAGTACCTCGGGGTCACTCTAGACAAGACTCTGACCTTTAAGTCACATGTGGATCTGATATACTGTAAAGCTTTAAAGCTACTTGGCGCGCTCTACCCACTATTAAACAGAAACTCAAAGCTGAGCACTGAAAACAAGTTATGTGTCTACAAGGCAATCATTCAAAGTGTCTTGCTTAGTGCTTGCCCAGTTTGGGGCGAATGTGCTAAAATCCACATTGCGAAGCTCCAACTATTACAGAACAAGTGCCTGAAGATCATCTACCGCTTGCCGCCGTACTACAAAACCGCTGACTTGCATGATCTCGCCTCTATACCAATGGTTCACCACCAAATTTCGAAGATCAACTTGAACTTCAAGTCAAAAATTTTAAGCTCAGTTAATCCCATCATCAGGAGACTGAACTGAACAACCTTTAACTGTGATATTAGTCCTTAGTTCTTAATTAAAAAATAAACTCATTTGAAGTTTTTTGAAAATTTTCTTCTGCCCATAAAACAAAAAACATTTCAAACAAGAATAAGATTCTAATAATGATGATAATATTATAGTTTGAAAAGCTAGAGTAAATAAGCTGAACACTAACCACTTGATCCACAGTACAATATTTGTAACAATTGATTTATTGAATAAAGAATATATATATATATAATGAAAAAGCAAATTGTTTTCATTCTATTTCAAGGAGCATCAACTGACGCCTATGATAAGACCATCGTCCGAACCGAAAACTCTTTTTCCTAAACATCCCTTGCCATATTACGAAGAACGTGCTTTAAATAGAAGACTTCCATATTTCTCTTTGAGTTTTATAAACGGATTCCAAGATTGCAAACATTCCATTTCACGAAGTGACAGTCCGTCAAATTGGTGACATGAAAAAATGGCCAGTTCAATATCCCCCGCATACTGTCCATTGATACCCAGTCAAATATCATCCGCTTCTAATTTTTCTAATCTAAAATCTTCCACATCCACCCCAAAAACTTCCAATATTGTATAGTTCAATCGAAAAACGACAGTTGGAAACTTGGCCGCGTCAATATCTCCCCCGTGTCCATAGTGGATGCAACAGCGGGATAATTTTTTTATCTTCGAGGGGTAGGTTACCATCCCGAGCCGAAGGTGAGGGATGTATTCTCCCGGGATGATGAACGAATTATCCCGCAGTTGCATATGACATTTTATTCACCAAAGCAACAAATCAACAAAACAAAGATTGAAACCAAGAATGAATGTATAATTTAACTCCCTTGAGATGCACTGCGGTGAATAAATTCTGTTTCTGTAACATCCAATCTAATTTCCTTTATAATTATATCTACCGCAGTACATTAACATCCGTCCCAATATTACCCGTATGAATATCGTTTACTTCAATATTGTCTCTGACCTTGTTGACCGACCGACCTGATGTCCTAGTAGGGCCAACCACCCAAACTCAAAAGATTTTTTTTCGTCAATTGTTGACACCCAAACCTGTTGGCCTTTCAAACAAAAAAAAGATTTATGAAAAGTAAACTTAAGGCCATGTAGAACCTTATGTTTAGGGTCCTACGTAAGTCCAAGGGTCCAAACTAAAAAAATTGTCTCCAATAAATTGTTTAGCTTTCATAGACCTATCGATTAAAAAAATTTATGAAAATCGGAAAAGATTTACTCGAGTCATGTGTAAAAAACTCAAAACCACTGAAACGGCCTTACAGTGATAAGCAATTGTTTCTGATCCCCTGATTATAAATGTCAATCTGTCTCGTAAATATATGCTACATGTTCGATATTTGGTATACTTGAACAAATTGCGGACATACGGCCAGCCAATATTAAAGAGATATTGTAAGTGTGACGGCCGAAAAAATAGAACTTTTGAAAAAAAAAATTCCTTAACTTTTTGGAGTTTCTGAAAATTCAAAATTTTTGAAAACTGAAAGTTTTTTTAAAAGCATATGAAGGGACCCGTACGTATCAGAATAGATGTGGCAAACAGAGTTGATGTTACGAAAAGACTCGAACGTATAGTAAATGTTGCCTTAACTCTTAAGTGTTTGAAATTACGTCGACATGGAAATTGCCGAAAGGGCAATGTTGAAAAACCCGTCCGAAGAGACGGTGTAAAAGAACCCTCCCGAAAGCACAAAATTGATCTCCAAATAGACAAAATTGGTCGCCTCAATTTTCTCTAAAACAATTTTTTTGTTAAGGGTCGACTTTAGGACCGACCTAGGGCCATAAGGAAATGCCTCCGACACATACTTCCATAGACAAAAATGTTTCCCTCAATCTGCTCTGCAATATGACCTTAGGACGACCAGAGGCCCACTTCAGCCTCAAGTACAGGCACAAATTTGTTTAAGAATATAATTCGGTACAAGGTTGCCTCTCAAATGGAAAAAGAATCAACACAATCGGTTAGGATCTGCCCGATTTATGTAAACAAAAACACGTTGGGCCCAGTTTCAGGGTCCTGGCTGAGTCCAAGAGCATCTTATAAAAAAACTTTCTTCCATAAAATTTGAGACATTCGTAGACCTTTCGATTATAATTTTTTTTTAATCGGAAGAGATTTATACTCGAGTTATGTATAAAAAACATGAAGGACCCTAGGAGAGACTCATTTTTTATGTCCTAGCTAAGTCCAAGGGCTCAATATCAAAAAAATTCCTGCTACAAATTATCGGCCATGCCCAGAAAATATTTTTTTATTACCTTTCAGGGAAAAAAAAGTTTTTGAAAATCGGTTGAGTTTTACTCGAGTCATCGTGTTGACAGACGGACGGACATTTTTTTTTATTTGTTGATTCGTCGATGCTCCCCCTCCTACTCCCGGGTTGAAATTCGACCGTTCACTTTTGTGTGATTTGTTGCCCAAAAGGCAATATTAAAAAACCCGTCTGAATCTTCACTTAATCGGGGTTAGGACCGAATGTTCAAAAAAAAATATCCCCAACAAAAATATCCCCGTGGACAAAATATCCCCAGACAAAGTAACCGGACATAATAACCACAATTTTTCCATTAAAAAAAGGACACTCAAAAAATTAAGAATATTCAATATGAAGTGTACTTAGCGCCGCAGGCCTGAAAAAAACTACCAAAAACAAAATAGCGGGGTAGAGGGGCGGCAGCCCCCGGAAAGGGTGGAATATCCCCCCTTGCGGGGTCTAAGTGGCGGATCCCCTAGCGGGGTTCGGGGCAGGCGCGGGGGTGAGGGGGATTAATAATACCTAACTATATTCACCATTTCTGAGTAGACATTACATCTGGGGATATTTTGTCTGGGGACATTTTGTCCGGGGATATTTTGACTGTGGATAATCGGTCCTAGAGCCACAAAAATATGTTGCGTTGGGATTTCAATTGAATTTCAAAGTTGTGTAATTAGCGAGGTTTAGCGACCGCTACTAGCGCGCTATTTTTTATTTTTTTTTTAATAGCAATTCACGCTAGCGACGCTAATATTTTTTGATCCTAGCGTCAGCATTAGTGCCGCTAAAAAAAGTACAACCATGCAAAAAAATTTTAAAAAATTCTTTAATGACTAGCAAAAATCCCTAAAAACTCCGTCACACTAATATCAAATTTTCAGTCACAAACCACCGATTCAAGGTTTTACTTTCGATTTTCCTCCTCCGATTTTGTGCAAGGCTGCTCTGTTTCAATTATGTAGTCATCAACCTGCAGAAATGAAATCTAGAGCACGCTATGATTTATGCCAACGCTGAATTACGCATTTAAATATTTTTTGTGAGAGTTGTGTGGGTCGACCTTTTTTTCTAAACGGGCCCGAACCAAACCCGATCCAAAATAAAAACTCAAACCCGACCCGAACCGAACCCGATCTAAAAAAAAATGCAAGCCTGACCCGAACCAAACCCGATCGAAAATAAAAAATCAAACCCGACCCGAATCGAACCCGAACAGAATCAAACCCGATCCGAACCGGACCCGATCCAAAATAAGTTTCCGTTAAACATCGATAAGTGTGTTAGGAAAATAATAAATGCCAAGTGATAGAGAACATTCGTTCCCGTGCAACCATACACGGAACGACTGTTAAGCATTGCTTCGTATTTAACATTTTTCTCCTAGACATCGGTTTTTAGGGGAAACTCGCTTAATATGTATCCTTGAGACGCTCCAGATATGACTAATTTTCTCTAGAGTTCAAGTTAAAGACAAACGATATTTTAGTAGCCATCGACGGCAGTATTTTAGTAGTCATCGACTACTTTGAAGGCTGTTTAAAGACTGTTGGACGACTGTTTGAAGGTTGTTTGATTTGTGCGCAGATAATATGAACATTATTCAAAATATAATGCAAAATGTTTTCACTCTGGAGTATTGAATTTTGGATACATAATCCGTACAGGGTATTTTAGGTGGGTATTTTAGGTGGGTATTTTCAGTTTGTGTATGTCTTTAGATGTTATTCGAGTTCATTTGGAAGTACTTTGAATATAATTTATTTACACAGAAATAATGACTGAAAGTGTATCAGGATGAGATATGATTCCGAATAAGTCTCGGAAACGTATCGTCGACTCGCACAACCTCAGCCACGTTAGTTCGTACGGGTAAAAAAGTCGTGCTTCCATCTCAGCAAACATTCTACGGTTACAAACAAATTTGATTTGCTTCATAAATATTTTCAAAAAGTTTATAAGTCAGTAAGAGTTATTTGCTAGAAACCAGAATGTGAACTAATTTTTTCGGGTCGGGTCGGGTTTGGTCAATTGAAGTCATCAAACCCGAAACGACCCGAAAAAAAAGAAAATGAGAACCCGGTTCGACCTGACAAAAAAAAACGAAAACCGAAAACCCGACCCGACCCGACAAAAAAACGAAAATAAAAAACCCGACCCGGCCCGACCTGTCAAATTCATTCGGGTTCGGGTCGGGTTTTTTTCGAGTTTCGGGCGGCCCGCACACCTCTACTCTGTTACGCCATATCCCAAAATGGCGAACCCTCCCACAGCCTTGCGTAATTTATCGATCTCGACTCTTCTATTTTTTAATTGGATGTCACTTTCTTTACTGCAAATACCGCGACTGTAATAAACGATGAGTCCTACTCAATCACAGAACACATCATTAAAAATCACCAAACTTTTCACAGTCAATGTTGCAAACAAGAAGTCTTTTTATTTCCAGTAATTTCTAGTTAATTAAAATCGAACTATAATTTACGATTATTGCCAATTGCTTGTATATTCCTGCAATAAATGATGTGCAAGCAAATGAGTATTAATGCTAAATATTTTGCTATAAATTAACCAAAGAGTATCTGTAAAGAACAAAGTGTAAAATTGTAAATTATTTATTCCGAAAGTCCAGCATCCTCTCATATTCAACCGCATCTTTAATTTTTCGCTCAGTCTGTCGCTACTGCCGATTTATCATATTGACAGCCTAGCCACTGGTGATTTATATGTCGAATAATAATAAAATCGAAGTGGGTGTAGCCTGATGATACGCGGAAAAATTTATTAAAATTATTTTATTTCAAAAGTTATGTTTTGAATGCACTCACTTAGGTATGCCTGTGTAGCGGTATGGAATCTGTTATTCGTATGTAATTCAATAATGAAGTCATTTATTATTTTGTGCATTCAATTATATGAACATATTATTGACTGAAGCTGTATGGAGTCACATGATTTATTGGGGCCAGTACAAGGGTGATCGTAGATCAAGTTCAATGAGTATAAAGCAAGATTTTCGGCAGTATGCGACCTTTTACGAAGTGAGCATGCTGGAACGTTGACTTTCTGAGAGAATTACTATAACACTCCTCTGTGGTAGACAGGAACAACTATCCAACTGCAATTTTGTCAGTGTTGCCTCGCTAGTACCGTTGGCATTGAGAACGCCTGTACTTCATTCGTTCACTATAACGGGCGACCTTGCCATCTTCGAGCTTCTTGCAAACACGTCATGTACCTCATCGATCCGCTGATTCTCCAATTTCCTCTGCCGGTTTTCTGATTGATTTTCTAATTTACTTCCTTCCATGCTGTTGGGTCCACCCTCCAAGTCGCTGTCTCCATCTTGTGGTGTAACTACCTTCATCACGAAGCACCTATGCAAGTAGTGAATTCATGCTTCGGTTGACACGGTCCTTCATGGAGCACCGTGTTCAGAGCCAGATCGGTATTAGTCAGGAGTGTTCATCTGAGGCTACACCTCCTTTTCACAGGACGAGCTTTCAAACGTTCTTGGAGGCCTGCCAATGGTTTTTTGGGACGGGGCACCCATGATATTGACCCATTAGCCGTTTCGAGAAGGCTCGTAAGGTAGTGGAATACCACAGTTGTCAGCCCTGTTCTACAAATCACATCCGCTGAGCAATGCTCTTTGTCCGTGCTCAATACTTTAGTGTAATTAAGACCTCCACTGGCGTTGGTCTTAATGTGCTGTGGCATTCCAACTCCATCCATGTTTAAGTAGGCCATCCATAAATTCTACTCCTTTAAGTCAGCGGGTCTAGATAGCATTATACCGGCGATGGGATGAGATGGGAAAGGAAGGAATGAATTTGCTTCTACATAGACTAATTAGTATTTTTAAAAGCTCAATAGCGTTAACTGTGGGAAAAAGTCAGAGTGGCGTTCATTCCTAAACCAGGCAAAGCATCTCACGTGCAAGCAAAAGACTACAGGCCAATTAGCTTCTGAAAACAGTAGGAAGGCTGTTGGACGCATACATTAGAGGAGAAGTCCAACGGCATTTTCCACTACATGTTAACCAACACCCCTACCAAGCCGGTAAATCTACGGATATCGCGCTGCACCATCTTACTCAGAAGATAGAAAAGATGTAAAACGAAGGGAACGCAACACTAGGCTGTTTTATGGATATTGAAGGAGCTTTCGACAACACAGATTTTGAAACCCTAACAAAAGGTGCCCGGGATCGGATGACGGATGAAGGGGCTATTAGATGGATAGTCAGTATGCTCAGTGGTAGATCCGTCACGGCGACGATCTGTGGGAATAGTGTAAAAATGGGGGTGACCAAAGGGTGCCCACAGGGAGGAATACTATCACCCATACTGTGGTGCATGGTTATAGATTCGCTACTTGTCAAGCTGAACGATGCGGGATTTTTCACCCAAGGGTACTCGGACGACGTAGCCACATTATTATCGGGCGCTCACATACCCACACTGAGGGACCTCATGAAAACAGCGCTAACAATTGTGGAAACTTGGTGTAAATCCGATAAGTTATCCGTAAATCCGATTAAGACAAAAATAGTACTATTCAGCAAGAAAATTTCGGAGGAAAACTCTGTGGTGGGAGTTTTCAATCTCTTTGAGACCGAGATAGTACCAGTCGCGTCGGTAAAATACCTGGGGGTGACGATTGATCATAAAATGACATGGGTGGTCCACCTAGAGGAGAAGAACACCAAAGTAATAGGGATCTTCCGGTTGTGTAGGAATGCTTTTGGAAGAAACTGGGGTATATCGCCACAGGCTATAGAGTGGCTGTACACAGCGATAGTAAGACCAATTCTCTGCCATGGATGTATTGTCTGGTGACCAAGAGTAGAGGTAAGATGGTCTAAAGAGAGACTAGATAAGCTGCAAAGAATAGCATGCCTATGCATTACAGAGTGAAAAACAACGTTTCAACGCTTGCATTGGAAACACTGCTAGATCTACCGTCATTAGATCTCTTCATAAAGAGTATAGCTTTTAATGTTGCGTACAACCTAGATGTAAACGAGTGCTGGAAGGCGACTATGGCGAAAGGACACACCACCATTAGGAAAATGATTGCAACGGAGGGACTATTAATTAAGTGATCAGATGAAGGCAGAACTTATGCTGGACGACGAATTTACGTGGTCTATACCGGACAGGTAAAAATGGCTCAATTCCAGAGAGCCGCCCCTACCAGGAAATAGCATTATATGCTTCACTGACGGGTCGAAGAAAGAAGGCCTAGCGGGAGCGGATTACCACTGCGAAAACCTAGGTATCAGTGCCAGCCAGCATTTGGGGACTTACGCGACTGTACATCAAGCAGAGATTTTCGCGATCTCACATTTATGTGAAGAAGAAGCGTTAAAGAAGCTTATTGACGTAGATATCTTTATTTGCTCTGACAGCCAATCTACTATAAAGGCGAAACGTGGTTAAATCGAAACAGGTCCGAGAATGCAAAACCGGGTTGAACGAAGTGGGGTTCCACTCTCACTATTACAGAAAAATTTCTTTCAAAATACCCCAATACACACTCGATGTGTACTTTTCGTTTCGGTTTCTCCCGCGCTATGTATACATCTCGTGTGTATTGGGGTATGTTGAAATATACTATTTTTGACTCGTGCAGTTTTCAATGCTCATTTCAGCACCATCTATGGAGGACTAGGATTAGGATTAGAATTGTTTTTCGCCGTTATTAGTGTTGAAAAAGCCGGTTATTGTCGTAATTGTACAACTAGCACATAGAGTACCATTGCAACTACCCAACTTATGAAGCTTGGGTGAACTTGGCTCCCGTCAAAAATCTCGAAAATTAAAATCCCGAATGCACAAATACCGAATGCAAAAATTCGGAAAATCCAAGATCCCGAATAACAAAATTCCCGAACATCAATAATCCCGAATGTACAAAAATCCCGAATTTGCGTAGAATCGAGAGTTTACTAGCTTATATATCAAGCAGATTCTTTCGACTTTTGCAAGTTCCATGATCGGTATAATACCAGTACTATACAGATACGTCGTAGGAGTGTGTTTATCTAAGCGGTAAACTGTCTTGATGCAACGATTTTGCAGCGTCCGAAGCTCTTTCAGCTTGTACATTGCACATTCTCCGTAGATTGGTGACATATAAAGGAGGTGCACGGAAAAAAAAATAAACGAACAATCATTTGTCGCGAATAAATAAATATTCGTAACAAATAAAAAAAATACTGGCGACAAATATTAACGCAATACATTTGTAACAAATAATTTACTTATTTATCCCAAATAATAACTTATTTGTCACAAATAAGTTCCGAAATTTATTCGTGCTAAATAAATAATTCATTTGTTCTAAATTTATTTGTAACAAATAAGTACTTATTCATCACGAATAAATATCAAAAATCATTCGTACCAAATAAGTTATTTATTTGGAATGAATAAATAAATAGTTGTGCCAAATTAAAGGCTTTTTATTTGGCCCAAAGTGTGTTTTTTTTCCGTGTGGCTTTGCACATAGGCCGCGGCCGCATATAGTTGCCGTATTTTTCCCACGTGGATGTATTTGTCTTTCCTCCACATTAGCGATACGAATGGCGTTATCTGCCTCTTGATTTGATTGACATGTTCGTCGAAGATAAGTTTGTCGTCGATCACCAATCCGAGATACTTAATCTTGTTGACACGCTGAATCGCAGTGCCGTCAACCAGGATATTGAAGTCTGGAATGTTTCTCGCTTGGCCGAAGGTGATATATGACGTTTTAGTTGCGTTAATCGACAAGACATTCCGACAGAGCCATCCGTGGAGTAATTCAGCATCGTGCTGCATTGCGTGTTTTAATGCGTCACGTCAGCAGAATCGGTTGCATAGATTATGGTAGCATCATCAGCATATAAGATCAATTGCCCAATAAAGCTCAGTTTCATCAGATCGTTGATGTATATGATGAAGTGAATTGGACCGAGCTCTGAGCCTTGGGCTACCCCAATGTTTATATTCTTGAAACTGCTTTTATTGTTGCCAATGGCGGTTGCAGTTTTCCGATTTTGAAGGTAATGCAGCATCAGGTGAGTGGCATTTTTTGACAGCCCCAACCGTTTCATCTTGCGAGCGAGACGCCACGTGTCGACCGTGTCGAATGCCTTTTTCAGATCTATGAAAGTGGCAGCAACGAATGTCCTTTTGCAGTTCGATTTAATGAAACCCACCAGTTGTAGTGCGGCGCTTTGACAGGAAGAGCTTTTTAGGAAGCCAAATTGATTGCCGACGAAAAATTTCAAGCTTTCCAGATAGCTGTACAATTGCTGCAGCAACAGCTCTTCGAAAACCTTAGACAATGATGGCAGCAGCGTCAACACACGAAAGTTGTCTATGTTAGTGCTTCTGAACATATGAATTAATTTCAGCCTGCCTTTCAGCAGTTCGCTTGGAAATTCACAGGAATCAACCATTGTGTTGAAACAGGTGGCTATTATCAATGCCATTTTGATCAACGAAGACTTTAAAAGTTGAATCGGTACTTTGTCAAAGCTCGTTGATTTTTTGTTTGGCAAGCTTTCGAGTGCTCCAATTACGGTTGACGCAAGGTTTTCACCGGCAGTACAAAATTGGTTATTTATCTTGTCACAGGAAGCAGTGGAGCCATCAAGTGGGATTCCTCCAATCGTGACACTTGTTTCATGTTTGCTTTTGTAACTGTTAAACAGTATTTCTTTGTAAAGATTCCATGTCTTTCTTGCATCCATCGCCAGAAGCGGCTTCCAATCGCTCGGTCTCATATGCACTCTTCAGCTTTACATTCAGTTTCTGCACGAGCTTCTTTGATTCATCGTATTGACAGGCGAAATTGACAATTATTTTACCATAAAGCACTCGCTATAACATTTCCTAACATCACTTTTTGATACCCGGCTTCCCGGCCGAAATAACACTCTTCCACTTGTTGCAACTTTCAAGATTCAAGATCCAGTAGTTTCAGGCACTAGTGGAAGGTTCAAACAAGTGCATGAAGATAGGTAGATAGATAAGAACGTCGGGGTATAGGCACCTGAATCGATGATTCTTTGTACCACCCCCTAGTTTCTTCGTTTATTAATTAAACAAAGGGAATACAATTACAAATTACAAATAATTATGACAAGTTCAAAATAAATAAAATAAAATAAATTGAATAGAACTGATTTCCTGTGCGGGAAAACCGGATCCATTTTATATTCAACGTACACAGCCTTTTGATTTGATTTTCTTTAACTCGTGGGAAACCTTCTGGTTTTCCGAAGAAAAACAGCCAGATTGTTTATAACCATAGGGTTGAGAATCAGATCGGAGCTATCTAGTTCTGGTTTACCCATAATTTGCCTCCTAATGAGTCTGTATCTGGGACAGACACTAATGACGTGATATCCGGTTTCGTCACCATGGCCACAAAGGCACGCCGGGCTGTCGACGCAACTGATGTCGTAGAGGTATTTGTTGAGCCCACAGTGGTTGGTAATGGCTTCAATAACCCTTTTAATGTCAGGTCTACTAAGGCTTAGCAGCGTCTTCCTGACTTCCATCGATGGACTCTTACAAAATAGTTTGGTGTGTTTTGCGCCTTCGTACTGCGACCAACCTCTGAGATGCTCCTTTCGAAGCCATTCTTTGACTATGGCCTTTCTTGTCGATATTGGAATACCGAACATTGGTTCTGGGCCAACAAAAGCTTTACTGGCGCCTAGGTGAGCAAGTTCGTCCGCTCTTTCGTTACCTGGGATGCCGCTGTGACTTGGAACCCACAGAACTGTCACGGAGTTGGTCTTTCCGAGCTCGTTAAGGCCGACCTTGCAGTCAAGTACGGTTCTAGACCTGATACAAGGAGAACTTACCGCTTGAATAGCGGACTGACTGTCGGTGCAAACATAGATATTTTCCCCAGATACTTTGTTGATCAGTTCATCGCACAGTTTCGACACAGCAAAGAGTTCGGTCTGATAGACGGATGCCAAGAAACCGGTTGGGAGGCTGCCTTCTATGTTAAAAGTCGCAAGAATAACCGGCTCCTGATGAATCTTCTCCCTTGGAACCATCCGTGAAGCAGACGACGCCCTCAGCCGGAGGAAAGATTTTATTCTCACCAAGCCAGTCATCAGGGATAATCCAATCGAAGCAATCGTCGAGCATATATTCCGCTTTGATTTAATCACTTGGCATAAGCAACCGTTCGTCCTTGACTACCCTAATTATGGCGGAGTGTCCTTCCTCAAAAACGGGAGACCACCAACCGCTGCTCCGGATATTGACAGAGGTGTTGAAAGCAACAGATTTTATAAACAGGTCAAGCGGCGGAACATCGACAAGCGCTTCCAGGGCCGCAGTAGCGGTTGAACCCTTCACGCCTGTCATGCAGAGACATGCCAGACGCTGTAGCTTCTCTAGTCTTTTCTTGGCAGTTCCTATTTCCACTCTGGGCCACCAGACTACACATCCGTGACAAAGAATAGGTCTGACCACCGCCGTAAATATCCACCAGATAGCCTCGGGAGAAAGACCCCACGTACTACTAAAAGCATTTCTACACAGCCAGAAGATACCAATGCATTTGTCAAGTTTTTCCTCTACGTGAGGTATCCATGTTAGCCAACGATCAAAGATCACACCGAGGTACTTAACAGCCGCTTTCAGATGAACTTCCGTTCCGAACAACCTAAAGGTACCCAGTTCTGAAGCGGTTTCGGCTTTTCTTCGGCTGAAGAAAATGATTTAAGTTTTGATTGGGTTAACCATCAGCTTATTTTCGAGACACCATCTTTCAACTACCCCAATTGCGGTTCTCATCAAATCGCCTATAGTAGCAACGAAATCCCCACAGATTAGGATAGACACGTCATCGGAATAGCCTTGAGTGAAAATACCCGAGTCGTTAAGCTTAACCAAGAGCGAGTCAATCACCATACAACAGAGTATAGGAGAGAGAATACCACCTTGTGGGCAGCCCCTAGTTACTCCGAGTTTGATGTTAGTCCCGCAAATGGTGGCTTCGACAGTTCTACCGCTCAGCATTCTGACTATCCATCTGATGGCTAAATCGTTCATTTCCCTTTCAGCTGCCGCCCTTCTAATCACCTCAACATCCGTATTATCAAAAGCCCCCTCTATGTCCATAAAACAACCGAGTGCGACCTTACCATTTTTGAGCATGCGTACTTTGTCAAAGCTCGTTGATTTTTTGTTTGGCAAGCTTTCGATTGATTTGATGACCTCATCCGAAGTTACGTGACGGAACGTCCAGTTGTTGTTCGAGTGCTCCAATTATGGTTGACGCAAGGTTTTCACCGGCAGTACAAAATTGGTTATTTATCTTGTCACAGGAAGCAGTGGAGCCATCAAGTGGGATTCCTCCAATCGTGACACTTGTTTCATGTTTGCTTTTGTAACTGTTGAACAGTATTTCTTTGTAAAGATTCCATGTCTTTCTTGCATCGATCGCCAGAAGCGGCTTCCAATCGCTCGGTCTCATATGCACTCTTCAGCTTTACATTCAGTTTCTGCACGAGCTTCTTTGATACATCGTATTGACAGGCGAAATTGACAATTATTTTACCATAAAGCACTCGCTATAACATTTCCTAACATCACTTTTTGATACCCGGCTTCCCGGCCGAAATAACACTCTTCCACTTGTTGCAACTTTCAAGATTCAAGATCCAGTAGTTTCAGGCACTAGTGGAAGGTTCAAACAAGTGCATGAAACAACTATAATTGCTTGATGTTTAGTAGAGTTTTAGAAAAATTGTAACAAAATACGCCATCAATTTGTGAGACATCACCATAAGGAGTTATATTACCCGTAACAAACCATTTGACACTCACGCCCTAGGCCCCTATTTTCAACTCATCAGATAGTATCTGTTCTTTTTTCACGATTATTCCAAATTAATTTTCACATGAGAACAAAATGTGAGTTAAGAAAGTACAGACTTTAGTACGTAATTCACAATACATGCCAAGAGGTAAAAGTTTTTTTATATTTTTTGTCAATGAGTTGTGAACGTTGAATCTTTCCAAAGAAATTTTCGTTTTTTATAGAGTCTAACAGCAGCTATCCTGCTAACAATTGAGCACAAACATAAGTGACCAAGTGACATACTTCAAAGGAAAAAAATCGTCTGGTCATAAAAGGAAGATCGTTAATCAGCTAATTCGATCCCTTTCATTTGTTGTAAAGGCATTTCTATTATCCAAAAAAAATTCTTTCGATTAAATTATTACGCAAACACCTTTCGAAAAATATTGTACATCTTTTCTATTGTCATAAGTTAACTATAGCTTTTACAGAATGAAAAAAAAAAATCCCATCAATATGTATGTTACCAAATAACGCATATGCATATGAATGATACGAACGAATGTTTAAATATACATTTGACTATACAATGGAAAACAGGTAATTTTCAAATAACAGGTGAACTACGAGAACATTTAAAATTTATTTTAACAAATTGGACAAAGTTCCCCTCTTTATTTATATTTTTTTTATTGAGAAACCATCTGTTTTTGGATTTTTTTCAAACTTATTTTTACGTAAACATTTCGACCATGTAACTGTAAGGCGATTACCAAATATGTCGGAAATTGTTGGGTGTTTTTGGCGCAAATTTGAGGGTTGTTGTAACGGTTTTAATGGACGATTAAAGCGATAGCAAATGCGACAGCAGTAAATAAATGGGTCAAATTTTGGTGAACTTCAGTTGAAATGTTTGGCGAATTTGTTTCGAAGAAAATCGATGAGAATTTTAAGAGACATCTTGTCATTCAAATAAAATCCGACAAAAAGCAGCAAAGGTGTTACTTTTTAAATAATTACATTTGATTCTAATAAAAATAACCAGTTCCACTTCTTCCACTTTTTTCTTTCTTAAATACAACTTTTGCTCCATTTAATTCACATATTAACTTTGATTTCATTGATTATTCCTTTTTCAAATTTAAAAGCGAGTTGTTGCAGACTATAAACAGAAGTATTCACCAGAGAATTTTTAATATGCTGATATACATTTTGTTGGTAATAACAAATGAAATGGGATATAAATATACACATTTTGATCGCTTTTTATCTGGCTTTGTGCATTCGCCGACTGAAAATTAAATATACAGGTACTTGTTACGACGTCATTATTTGTTATTATATTCTCAGCGAATATGCAAAAAGGATAATAAAAACAATTTTAAAAAATGTCATTTGGTGCGATTAGTTGTTATTCGTGCTAAACGCAATTTTGTAGATGACCTTTTTTGTCTAGGCTATCGTACACATATCGTGAGGACAACGTTAATTTCTTAAGTGCCTATACCCAAACATAAAAAGCCGCGAAGTTGAATTCTTTTCTCAAAGGTCTAACTTAATGAGATTTTTTGCGCAAAAGATGGGAAAATTTTCCAACGAATTTCACAACACATTATTGGTTGTGGTTTGCTGTTGGTAATTTCATATAAAATTATACTAAGCCATGCGCCAGCGCCATGCCATTACTGACAGGTGGTGAGTTTGTGAACTAAAACCGCAACCAACTAAGGAACGCTCTTTATTGAAGAGTTTTTATGACGTGGCTGTGTAGTTTTCCACTTCATTTTGATGCTATTGCATACTAAATTGCAAACAATATTTTTTCACAAACGTATCGAAATGTCCTGCACTCGTTTCCGGCTCAATTTAACAATCTCTCAGTGCGAAGAACAACCCCCTTTGCTATTGCTTTCCCTCATGACAAAAGTTCACAGAACATGTGAACTTGTTGGTACACACAGAATGTGAACAGAACATGTGCACAGTAGATATACACTTTTTTTGAGGATTTCTGGGACTCCCCTCTGAACTTTGTTGTTCTGTTGTTAGGTTAAATTTTCTTTACCGTCCTACCGACCTTCCTTTCACTCCTTACGTTGTTCCTTCTTACTTCGGCGAACTGTACGGTTTGCGGTACAGTTACGAGAATTTAAGTTTAACACTTGCATGCAATACTACTTAAATAACAATGGAATTCAATGGAATGTGACAAACTTATATTCTGTTCTCTGTATTTTGAATTTAGTTTAGTGGGCAACATTTTAACGAATAGTAACATTAAATTTTGAGGGTTTTTCAGGTAATGCTCGGAGTTTTCGAATTTTAGCTCCGAAGTGACAATACCTAGAGGGTAGGTTTCTTATAGAAAGTTATAGAGTTCAATAGGGAGAATTTTCTGGAATCTTATTAAATGGTTGCCAGCTGTTAGGTAATAGAAGGTGACACGAAGTGTTCCGAATGTAGCCGAAGATGACACGAAGTGTAACGAAGACAGTCTTAGGTGAAATGTAGCGGAGAACTCTTTGGAGAATTTTTCTTTAATAAATTTTTTTCAGTTAAACTTTTTTTTGAGATAATTTTTTTTTCGGAAAAAAATTTTGTTGGGATTATGTTCTGTACATTAGTACGCATGGTAACCCGGAAAAAAGTGCACATGTAACGCACGTTTCATGTTCAAAGTGCTCACACCGATCGTGTGTGCACAGTTTATCCATCGGGTTTGTTACAAAAAATCTTAAAATTCGTTGATAAATGGTTTTGCTGTCCAAAGCTTTTGCATAAAAAGTTTCATGAGGCAAATTGTCTCATTAATACATATTAAAGCGCCTTAGAGGCCTAACCTCTTATTAACACCTTCCGAAATAGACGGTTGCATCTGCTTTTCTGTACGTCCATTGTCTTTTTGTTAGCTCGATGAAGAATAGGTATACGAGAGCAGCGATAGAGTGTAGCAAAGAAGTTAATTTTGAACCTGAGTCATTTGTGATTCATTGGTTAATCACCGATGACTCACCGGGGAATCACAGATGATTCCCAGTGAAATAACTGATGATTCTCCTTTGAATCACAGATGATTCACCTTTGAATCACAGATGATTCACCTTTGAATCACAGATGATTCACCTTTGAATCACAGATGATTAACCTTTGAATCACAGATGATTCACATTTGAATCACCGATGATTCACCGGCGAATTTACATTTATTTATTTAACGTCAACTGTTTGACGGTATTTTCAATACAATAAACGTTACATATAATAATGTATAAAAAATCATAGGTTTTAGGTTGGTGAAGACGTTAAAAAAATTATTATAATGATATTAATAATAATTAAAAAAAAAATTAATTAAGAAAATGACTTGCAAAACTGTGGTGAAGTTACCGTTATGTTTGACCAAATCTGATTTCACAACCGGGGGGTCTTTTCGTTTGCAATGGTCCGCCTGAAGAAGAACGATTAGCGATCTAGTCGATTAGACTATATGATTTGCAACAAGTCGGTTTGACATGTGTTCGATTTCAAGAGTCGTGAGACTTGATTTGACTTATTAGTTTATGATTAGGGAGAGAACCTTCGGTTCGTATAAGTGAAAATAAATATTATTCATGATAATAATTCACCTGGGAATCAGATATGATTCACCTGGGAATCAAATATAATTCATCTGGGAATCAGGTATGATTCGCCTAGGAATCAGATATGATTCACCTGGAAATCAGATATGATTCACCTGGGAATCAGATATGATTCACCTGGGAATCACATATGATTCACCTGGGAATCACATATGATTCACCTGGGAATCACATATGATTCACCTGGGAGTCACATATGATTCACCTGGGAATCAGATATGATTTACCTGGGAATCAGATATGATTCACCTGGGAATCAGATATGATTCACCTGGGAATAACATATGATACACCGGGGAATCACATATGGTTCACCGTGTAATCACATATGATTCACCGGGGAATGACATATGATTCAGCGGAGAATCACATATGATTCACCGATTCAGCGGAGAATCACATATGATTCACCGATTCACCGGGGAATCACCGATTCACCGGGGAATCACCGATTCACCGGGGAATCACCAATTCACTGGGGAATCACCGATTCACCGGGGAATCACCGATTCATCGGGTAATCAATGATTCACCGGGTAATCACTGATTCACCGGGTAATCACCGATTCACCAGTGAATGATGCACAGACGGACGGACGGACGGATAGGAAGAATGAAAACATTAAGTAGCTATCGCTACTTAATAAACAAGATCAGTATCAAAGGTTAGGATTCTTCGGTCGATTCCAGAAGGCAGGCAATGTGCGCTCGGATGCGACTCTAAGCCAGTTGAAATTTATGTACCGTCGTTACGGTTACTTTAACTGATTCTCAGCACCATGCTGCCTTCTATAATTCTACTCACACTTATCAACTGTTGAAATTGAGGTTAACTTCTCAAATAGGAGCGGAGTTGTAACCGAGTACATAGTAATATACGCTATCCCCACTCCAACATTGTCAACAGAGACCAGCAGATCCATATTCGAAAGTTCCTCTTTTAGAACATTTCGGTCAAAAACTCCATTAATTTATCGTATTGACAAAATTTTGATGCTTAAAAAAATGAATTCGTCTGGATTTAAATTTATTTTTTCAAAAATGAAGTCCCTCAACCCCTGTCGTCTGTATGGGTGACTCTCATGTAGATTTTTGTAAATGTGAAATTTTTGTATATAGTGTCACCTAAAAAGT
>WJQU01000777.1:0-23538 GCA_029228625.1 Pseudolycoriella hygida | reverse complement strand
ACCATTCAAATCTAGAAAAGCTTATATCCAAGGACTAAGTCGTTTTTCCCTAAAACCCAGAAACACGTGTTATCTAAAATTTTATTCTCTACAACTTTGTCCTTAGAAGCAACTTTCTACCTCTCATAGTTCTGGAGAATCGGCTCATCCTGCCCAATTATGTAAGTGACCATATACCAGGATTAGGCCATATTTCCCCAAAACCCTGAAACACGTGTTCGCTTAAATTTAATTTTCTACAACTTCGCCTTTGGAACCAACTTTCCAACTCTCATAATTCTGGAGATTTGGGTCATCTTGCCCAATTACGGAAGTGGCCATATACCAGGATTGAAACACGTGTTTGCTTAAATTTAATTCTTTACAACTTTGCTTTTGACAAAAAATCTCCATATTGCATAGTTAAGGAAATATAGACGAAAAACTGTTTTCGTATTTGGCCAAGAATCTCAATTTCGTCCATTTCATTGGTCCCAGTGACCAGACCCCTGTACCGATTCCCACAAAATTTCTTTCCTAGTTTTGTGACATCAAATGCTTTCATTTGACACCAAAATATACTTGCTGAGATATTTGCGAAAAAGCTTCACCGACCCTTGAAAAACCATGTTTTTGGTTACTTCGTCGACCATACCTCCGGAACCACTTCATCGATTTTGCTCATCTTCGAACTTGAATCATGGGAGGCATGTACCTTTCAGGGAAAAAAAAAGTTTAGGCTGATCGGTTGAGCCATTTGGAAAAAAATTGGAGACGGACAGACAGACAGACGGAAATTTTTTTTATTGCTGATTCGTCATCTCTAGACGATAATAGATGCATCCCCCCCTCCCACCTCGATCTACCCCATGTTACAATAAAATTGTTCGTAGTAAACGTATAGGACCTTTGTACTTCGTACGGGTCCAATTATCCGAAAATTATAAAAAGTCCTCAAACGTTTTTTTTTTTTGAAAATCTTTCAAACAAATCGTTAAAAATGCGCTCCTCTGCGTAAAAAATATTACATTTTTTCTGGATTTTTTTTCTTTGTTTTATGTTTGTCCGTATTCAGCTATGAAAGCATGGATGACGCTTGAGAAAAGGGTGTAGTTCCATGTTGAGATGTTAATTCAGCTATGAAAAAATGTAGATGTCACCACTTGAGATTCGGGGACAAGACGATCGTGTGCCTCTAACGGACTATTTATTTGAAATGCGTGTATGCATGTATTCTCATGTATCGTTTACGTATGGATCTATAGATTGTGTCATTAGTTCTTTGTTTGTCCGTATTCATCTATCAAAGTATGGATGACGCCACTTGAGAAATGGGAGTAGTTCTATGTTGAGACGTTAATTCAGCTATGAAAAAAACATAGATGTCACCACTTGAGGTTCGGTGACAAGACACGGACATGACACGGTCTATTGGGATAAATTGGATTGGTATCTCATAAAATACAGTTAGTCATTGAAGCATGGCTATATTTTATACAGATTTGACAATTTTGAATGTAGATTCACTGCAACTTGCGGTGACTGACTACCGTCGGATTATATTCTCATTTCGGTACGACATCCTAAGAACCTTTTTTAATCAAATTTATTTAAACATTCTTTTGTAACAATATAAAATCGGTTAAACATTTCCATTTCGCAGAAAATAAATTGAAATCTTGTGCAAATTCAATTAAGGATTACTTGGAGTAGAATTAGCATTGGGAGAAAGAACGAGAAAACTGTTGTTGCTTTACGTTTATTTGAATTTCCAACGACACCCACAATTTAACCAAACTATTCATTCTTTGTAATCTTTTTAGATCTGAAGTGAATTGTTGTGAGTGATTCGATCCTCACTTTCGTTTCTTTCATTCCGAGAAAAGCAAAAAAATAAAACATTCTATTAATTTTTCCGTTCGTCTAAAGAGCACATGGAAACTCATATCCCCTTCACATTAATGTTTTCCTGTTAAACGAAATTTAATTATAGCCCTCTGGCGCTTGTTAAAACGAAATTAATTTCAAGTTTTTTTTTTATTCGAGCATCGTATTATGCGTAATTGAAGGACTAACATATATAATAACTTCAGCTCCATTTAATGTTACTCGAATTTCTATGGTTTTGTGTTACAATTTAAACTATTCAAGTGGGTTGCTGACACGTACGCATCGGCTTAGTATACAACTTGTGTGAATAACGCTTTGATTTGACTTAAATTCTATCCCCTTACTTTAGAATTTCTCTCTGCATTACTTTATTATATCAGATTGGTCGGTCACAAAACGTCTCCAAAACGGAAGGTAAATAAAGTTTTTATCACCATTCATAGTTCTTCATTCATACAAATTTATCTATGAAAACGAAGGTTGACCTCGTCTGTAGGAGGCAGACTTTAGTGTTACATCAACAAATGTAGACGGCGGGCGCAACCGATGAGGGAAAGGTTGTAATATTACCTGATGTAAACTGGTGCACGTGACGAAATTGTATAAGACTTATTCTATGGCATCGAATGAATGAAATTTGAATTTGAAGATATTTTGTGTATCTCTATTTTTCGTGTAAGACGTGCAAGAACAAATTACAGTGAATTGTGTGAAAGAAATTAATTCATCATGAATAACTTTTGACACTTGAACAACTGACCTTCGAAACTTTTTTTTACTTGTGTGTAATTTTAAGCCTCGCCTTCATCTGGTCATCATCATCAAACTTTTTGAACATTTATGCCTTCCGGTGATCATGAACCACCCTCTTCCTTACTCTCCTATCCGCAGTCCACCCAATTTTCACTACCATATAAAATCGTTGGCCTGAAGATTGAGCTAACTTTATGCCGCTACTTAATTCCTTTTTATTGAACATAAGTGACTGGCCAATGGGTTTCTCGTTTTCCCCCTTTCTTCTAATTCCGTAACTAACTTGCCATACTCCAAGAAACCTGTTCCAACTTCTTCCATTTACACTACAAGATACCTCTTTCCGAGATTTGCCTACATGCATAACCTTCGTTTTGCTTACACTTATCTTCATCGCGTACTCCTCACATCATCCACCAACAGAGATAAGTCATCCCCATAGGCTAGAATTCTCATAATTACTTTCCCCCCTTCCACTTTCCCCTGCAAATTGACCTGCTTGATAATTGTGTCCATGAAAATTATGATCAGAAGCGGAGAGAGACAACAACCCTGCCGAACGCCCTCATTAATCTCGAAAGAATCACTAATTGCACCATCTATTCTTACCGCAGCCCTGCTCCCTGAATAAATGCTTTTAATAGCACAAAATAAACTTCCATTGATTCCATACTCGCTAAGCACCTCGAACAGCCTTTGCCCGATCAAATGTCTTTTCTAAGTCGATGATACACAGATCAATATTCCTGTCAAAAAGCTTTTCTATAGCTTGCATGAGACAAAAGATCTGATCCTGACAATCTCTCAAAGATCTGAAACCGCTCTGAGCTTCATCTAGAACTCTTTCTACTATAATCTCAACCCGATCTACAAGAACACCCGCATAAACCTTTCCCACCATACTCAAAATCGGAATATCCCTGTAGTTGCTACAAACTTTACGGTTGCCCTTCTTAAAGAAGCAACAACACCGAAGCGGGTACGATTGAGGACTTAATGGCTAAATTAAAAATCCTTCAGAGCCATTCAATCCCACCTGGAATTCTGTCCTAATTTCGTCTACCCCTGCGGATTTTCCTGCCTTCAGTTTGCTGACCTCTCGTGACACCTCCTATAATGTGATTTCCTCCTCACCCTCCGAACTGGGACCTGCTTGCCTATCAGGCTCTATTACCGGATTAACAGAGGCAAATAGATCCTGAAAGTAAACCCTCCAAGTTCAGGACTTCACCCTTATCTGTAATTAACTGGTCATCTTTACCCAAAATGCCCCCGCAACCCTCTTTTCCACCACCACGACGCCTAATATGCTTAATCTTCAACCAAAATTTTTTTACAGCTTGGTATACATTTTCATATACGAAACAGGTTCCGAATCTGCTTCCATCAAAATCTAAACCACTCCCTTAAGCTAAGCTCGTATCACAAAATTAATTCAGTTATTTCTTCCCTATGGTTGATACTTGCTTGTAAGTCCGAGAAAAGAATAGTTATTTACAGAACTAGGAAAATATAATGTTTTTTGTTCACTAGTCAAAAACATATATTTTTCCGAGGTTCGTACAATATTTTTCATTCCGAAGGTTCAGAAAACTGCTTTTCTGTTTTAAATGGAATGAAAAATAAATATTTAAATCAATGAACTAACAAAAATGTAAACCATGTGTGTTGTTTTCGATCAGCCCCCCCCCCCCCCAATAAAAAATTTGAGTTCACAAAAAAGATATTTTTTTTATTATAGAATGAATACTTCTGCCATTTTTATGTACATTTTTCTTCTAACAAACTGTCAAAGAAACTACAGGAAAAGTCTGCGTTTCTCTCGCGACAAACAACCTAGGGCATGCTCCCAGTTATAAGTTATAAATTCTTGACAGTTTGACAAAACCACAAATTCTCAACCTGACGTCACGTTTCTCATAGCCCCCTTCCCGCCACCGTCCAAATTCCGGTTTCCCTTTACCCCCTCCCGCCCCTAACGACCGGATGTCATTTATGGATTGCCCCTAAGACTCGAAAAATGCAATCGACTTACGGCTCCAGTTTTTCGTTGTTTTGCAACATTTTATGGTTACACAAATTAGGCTCAAATAGCAACCTTGCATATATATGAGTTCTTACAGAACTACATGGCTACTTTCAAAAGGTTTGGTTAAAAATGCATTAACTATTTTCAATGCCATGACCGACAAACGATAGAATACTATTCCAATTAAAGTTATCAAAGCGCTGTTCTATTAACAATTTAATCAATAAAATCGGTAAGGGCGATTGATGTTTGGACAACAGAGAGGTAAATATTGACATGAATAATAGTTGATGGGTTGCACAAAACACAAGAATAATTTTTATTTTTTGTTGAAAAATATATCGCTACATTTGCATCAGTTAACCTTTCTGTTGGTTGCGCTAACTTACAGCTGAATAAGGATTGATATGAAACCGAAGCTACTCTATCTGTCGATGCCGTAAGCCTTTGTTTTCAAAATTGTTGGAGCAGCTTGATATTTGTAGACAGTGGTCAGACCAGACCGTTTCCGTTTTATAAACTCAAAGCCTTCAGATTATGTAAAAAATTATTATATCGGGTGTCAGATCAGTTTACACTTAGTTGCCTAGTTTATCGAGCTTAGTTTTCATAGCTGAACTTATGGATCTAAAGATTTGCATTGCTTATTCTACTCTCAATATATCTACCTATCATTGGCTTTGCCACCAGCATTACATTAGTCCGTTCCGATCGGTCATTTCACTCGCTTCGCCACTTTTAATTTTTTTTTGATAGCCTATGTGGAACTGTGGAACCAAATTTTTTTTAAGATCGATTTTCCTGGCTGGAAAAGTCATTTATATAAAAAATTAAAATTGAAATATCTGCCAAACAAATGACTACTTTTTCATTACTTCTTTCCCCTAATGATCGATTGCCGACATTTTGTAGAAGATTTTTTTTTTCTATAACGCAAGGTGGCGCTGGTGTTACAATTTTAGTATAAAATAACACGAAAAGTTGGTCAAATTTAGAAACTCGTATCTCGGCCAAATTTCAACCTATTTTGATGTTTGGAGCCAGGAGTCAGGTGGTAATATTGGCTCATATCTTGAAAATGACTTATCGGTTCGTGCTCCGCTGGGTCTCCAAACATCAAAATCGGTTGAAATTTTGCCGAGATACGGGTCTCCAAAGTTGACCAATTTTCCGTTCCACTTTGAGTCATAGAAAAAAAGTTCTTCTACAAAAGGTCGGCAATTGATCATTCTATTCAGGGAAAAAAATAATGAAAAATGTTCATTGATTTGGCAGATCCAGTTTTCCACCACAAACAACATAGGCTATCAAAAAAAGTGAAAGTTGCGAAGCGAGCGAGGCCACTTTTTCTGACCGATCAGAATGGATGCAACAAGTTGAAAAGTAATCAGTTACTCATTTATAAATCTTTCTAACTCTTTTTAACTTTTTATAGCTCTTTAAGTGAGACACTACTCGGCGAGCTCGGACCGTTCCAGATTTCATGTCAAAAACCGTTTTCACCGCACACACACACAATTGTTGCTTTCGTGTCAAAAATAGTTTTCACCACGTTCAACATCGTATACATAGCTGTGGTGAAAGCGAGGTGAAAACAATTTTTGAAACGAAATTAACAAGAAATCTGGAACAATCCGTGCTCTGGCAAGTCATACATCTGTTAACGCTTTCTTTCTAACTGTTTTAATTTCCAATGCACAGCTTGTGAACCGGACAACCTTTATACCCATCTATTTTTGTATTTAAAAATAATTGCTTTACCGAAGTGTCATAATAGTATCACAGAATTTAATTACCAATTGCTTTTCACTAGCTTTGATTGATTCACTAACAGCATAGCAGCATATCAAAGTTTTATTTAATTACATAAAGGTTTTATAGAATGCGCCCGTACGCAAATGCTATTTCCATTCAAAGCATTCAATTCTACATATAGATTAAAGGTTACACACTCATGACGTTGTATAATGAAATATGCTTGATGTTATCTCGAATCGTGAATAGAAAAATAAGTCACAGATTTCAATTAAAGGAATGGAGGAGTACCGGTATCTGGTGCAGGAAATTGTAAAGAAAAAGGTGAAATGTATAAAAATTGAAAACAGTTTTTAAAAAGACAGTTCCTTTGTTGATGTAAAGTGAAAAGTTAAATTTTTTTTCATTTAACGAATGCTTTGGAATAGCATTTTGATACTGTCATTTACCATCTCCTGCGAACAAACAGGGTTAACACACATATAATAAAGTAGAAGTTTTCCTGACGCATAAAAAAGAATTTCATGGGAATGTAATTTTTCTTTATATCTTGTGCCTTTGAATGTAATGTTTTATATTATTATGTAAATACTTCTCTTAAAAAAATACATTTAGTATTTTACACGTGGAGGGTCAAAATTAGAGATTTCGACCCAGCCCAAATTGTCGTTTTCTAAACCCGACCCGAATGAGCCGACTAAAACAGAGTCCCAACCCAGGATCAGGATTTTTTACCCCTCCTTCCCCCCTGTCACGCAGGGAGCAGTTCGAAAGCAGGAACTGCTTTTTCAAGACTTGAACAATGCCTCATTTGGGATGTTCGCCTTAAAAAAACTGATGCAACCTAACCTTGTTCCTTAAAATTCTCTAAAAATCTTTGAAGACTCTAGGGAACACTCAAGGAGCACCCAAAAGCTCTAAGCACTTCAAAGTGAGAAGCACCCGAAAGTAAGGATCATTTCGAAATTATTATAAATTTGGTAAGTTGCACGTAGATCGCAGAAAACCCTGATAAAAGAGCCCCAGATCTTCGAAACTCTCTTTTTCTTGACTTTGTCCGCATGTCTGGGACGTTCCAATTTTTTGTGAGTTGAAAAAGGTTTTTGTTTAAGCTCTGTTAAGTTCACTCTCATTTGCAGAAGAAATGAAGGTGCTATCTGTTCTGAGTCCAAAGCTATAGCTTTCTGGGTGACAACCGACCTGTTTTACATACTGTCGACGCGTTGTCAGCGCCACCTATTTGGCCCAATATTTCCAAATTTATTTTTCCCGTTAATGCTGATTTATTACCTTTCCAACGATGCCAAATACGCGACAAATTTGATGGAGAAATGACTTTCTTTCGATTGATTTTCCACATGTATGTAAGCATGAAGTATTAGATATTTTCTTTTGGGAAAATTCAGAAGAAAACTCACATAACATGCTTGCACAAAAAAATTGTATGAAACTAATTTCATTGTGTGAACTATCGTTGGAAAGGTAATAGTTCAAATTTTATGGAAGCATTGGGCAAAATAGGTGGTGCTGACGACGCTTAAAAAAATTGAAAAAAATGAAGTTTTTGATTTTTTCCACCGAGATTTTTTTTCTGACAAAATTAAAAAAATATTGTTGGCGTTTTGTGAAGCCTGAGGCCAAGCAATATTCAGGGGTCATACTCAAATTTGGGTAATCATTATAAGGACATAAGGACATTTTTTGCTATAAAAGTAAGGACAAAAAAGGACAAGTTTTGAAGAGGAAAAGCTCGTTCATTTGTTGCTGTACTGTAAAGAGGTTAGTGGAAGCGGCTAAACTAAGCTAAACCACGTTAGCCTGTGACCACCAGTAAGCATCGAAGTCGAAACAGCTTCTGTTCTTACAATGGATTTACTTAACGTGAAATTTGTGAGTTGAGGATAGAGCAGAAAAAGTTCAGTTTGGTTTTTGATTTTTAGTTTTCGGTTTCTAACGAATGGAAAGTAGTTAAGCGTTTCAAACGTCTCATTCTTTTTTTACAGCTTTCGAAAAAATTAAAACAAAATTAATCGCCCTTCCAAAGCGGCGGGCTTATGCAAACAATTTATTTAACTTAATTGCTGCAGAAGTAAACCTTCTGTTTTCCCTGATTTTCTTAGGCATACAATTAATTGATGGCTGCCGCCCCCTGGACCCACGCATATCTCAACTTACTGCTTCACATTTCGCCTCACTTTGGATCCATGGGGGCTCCGCGCCAAACCTCCATGCGATCAAATTCTTTATTTTCCGCGGTCATTTCTTATTTTAGAATTATTAGTTTAAATTCTTCTCCTTTTCTTATAACCCCCCACATCGTTGATATAATTCCGAATAAGTACGGGTTGAGCCGCTTTCTAGGTCCGTCCTAACTGATGAGTGAAGATGATTTTACGTCGTTGGGATTTTCGAGTCTTTTTCTTGAAGAGAGTTGCAGGAGAAAATTCACTTCTCAGGTCGTTCCTTCTATTTGAGGCTGCGGTGTGATGTGTTATATCTCAACTTCCGTCCGTTCATCTTTCAGCAAGCAACGTTAAAAGGATTCTTAGGGGTGCCTTGGGTGGTCTTAATTTTAACTTTTCCGGAATAGAAAAGTTGTAGTTAAGGCACAAAATCAGGACAATTAGGACAATAAGGACAAAACTGAAAAAATAGGACAAATAAGGAAATAAAGACAAGTACGACTCTTGAATATTTTTTGTGAGGTTACGGAATCGACTTGAAAAAAAATTTTTTTTGGAACTGCCTAATGTATGAGAGTGAAGAAGAAAGAAAGATATTCAAGTGAATGAAATCAACATGTTTTGACATCTTGTACAGTGACAGAATCATAAAATTGTGCAACTGTCTTGATATCATAGATCGTGCTTTGCATCACTCTTCATCAGGCAATAGTAGCCGTTTGTCGGTGGCGCCATCCATTTTTTCGTAGCTGAATATAATTCAACACAACTGAATCCACAATTACCAGATGTCAGTATATGAATGCAACAATCATAGAATTCGTTTTACTCTTCTCTACTAACGTAGCAAGTGGAATACCACCCAAATACCATCTCATAGATTGTAGAGTAGAGTTAAATGAATTCGTAGCTGCAGGATGTTATGCAACCCGGAGATACTTGGTAGAAAGCTAGTACGTTACCACTGAGCTGACCCGTTTCTGAGGCGGAAGAGTCGGATATCTTAATTTTTGGATAACGTGTTTATTCTATGACGTCTTGTCTTACACGTCAAATTTAACAAAAGAGGAAGACAATAGAGAAATTCACCTCCTCACAGATTTGACGATTGCGTAGGTATAAACCGAGGTGGATACATGACCCATGTCTCATGGTTTAATTCCTCTAAAAATTTAATTAAAACAATGCAAAAACAGGAAGAAAAATTGGACATTTTCAAACGTGTTGATATTTGTGGACGACTGAAAAGTAATGAATAATGACAACGTGGAGAGCTTTCATACTTTCACCAAACAAAGTCACTAAATTACACCAATTCACAACAAGTTTAATTAAAAAAATTATGAAACTTCATTCCAACACACCTTCCACCAAAACAATCACCAAGGAGCGATTAATTACATTTTGTACTAAGGATCCGTGACCATAAAACTAATGCAATATTCTAGCCACAGAGTAAATTCACGTATGTGAACAGACAAAGTGTAGATATAATGTAGTGCCGAGCCAACACAAAACTATTTTTTTCTCTTTCCAAAAGTGTTTGAACAGTTATAACCTTCAAGACAACCTCTCCCCATTTTCATGACAATTACTTTATATAAATTCATTTTAGAACAATTTAATTATTCAAAGGGTTGAACTGAATGTTATACACAACCCGACTGAGAGCCTGTAAAACGTTGCACAATGTTTTTGAAATAGCAAGATGTAAGAACAACACTGGAACACGTAAACTTTATGAAATTATTCAAAAATTGTTTTCCTAGGTTTTCCACTTTGCTGTCGTGGAATTCCTTCTTTGAAGTAAAATGTTAGAGTCAGGTACTATTTCTATAATATGATTCTCAACACGGAGTTATATAGACATTTTATTCGGTAAAATTTATTTCAACAACTGTATACAGTTGAATGCAATCCAATATGCAGAAACTGTTTCATAGTTGTTTTGGTCACCGTTTGTGGTGTCGTGGACTAAATAATGAAATTGTTTGGAAAGGAAAATAAATTGTAAAGTTTCAATGTGTTGACCAACATTTTCGATCGACAGAAAAACAAGAAACTTTTTAGAGGAGGAATTACATAAAGTACTGAAAACAGTCCTAGGAGAGTAATCGGCACTTTGTAGAATCTACAATGTAGTGTAGATCCATACTAAGAACGAAGTCCTTCGAAAAGGGTTCTATTGCGTTTACCACGATATTTTTAAGTCAATTTGAGAGGAGTGAGCATCGATCAAGTTCGTTAGATGCCAAATCTGCAAAAAAAATTTTGTCAGTCCGCCCGTCTGTCTGTCACCGGAATAACTCGTGTAAAACTTAACGGTTTTTAAATTTTTTTTTTCTTTCTGAAAGGTAATTGAAAAATCTCTTATGGGCATTTTGGGGCAAGGGCCTCCGCCCTTTTTGGGTCTTTTTTGCATAACTCTTCCGATTTTCATAAATATTTTTTTAATCGAAAAGTCTAGAAATGCCCGACGAAGAAAATTTATTAATTTAGAGCCCTTGGACTCAGCCAGGGTAAAAATTACCTGAATTGAATTAAGGCAAAATCGGTAAAGAACTTTTGAAGTTACGGTTGAAAAAGTGGTTAAAAACGTGGTTTTTTGAAGGTTGGCGAAACTTAAATCTTTGCGAAATTAGTGAAAATCGGTTGTGATTTGGGCTGTAGGGTTTAACTCACGCTGCGCGGCCCTACACAATATTTGGTAGTTTCGATGAGGTTTTTTAGTAACTTTTTGTGTAGAGAAAAGAGAGCAGAACTTTTTTGTCCTTAGCGCCTTAAGGTCGGCCTTAGCTCCGAAAAATTTTTTTTACTATGTTGTGGAATAAATTGCCCGAGGTCTCTCTTTAGTGCATGAGAGTTGCGCTGAGGATAGTGGAGTAACGGTGCAAGGAGAAGGGCCTAGGTGTCCATCCTAGTAAGACAGAGATTGTGCTATTTAGCAGAAGAAGCAAAGGATCAGACCTGGTGGGGAAGATCAGGCTCTTCGATGTGGACCTAGAACTAGCTCCAAGGGTTGAATACCTTGGGGTCACACGGTCACACTGGACAGCAAATTTAATTGGATTGAGCATACTGAAGACAAAGCACAGAATGCATTGACCGCGTTTTGGATTTGCAAGAACTCCTTCGGGAGGAACTGGGGTCTATCGTCTTAGGCCATTCTGTTGTTGTACGATGCTGTCATCCGACGTATGATGAGTCATGGACAAGCGGGGTGACGGTCCTTTGTTCTGAAACGTGCAAATACTATTCAGAGTGAAGTTAGCCGCGGTTGCGATCGTAGCTAACTTCATTACAAACAAATCAGCTGATTTTTTGAATTTGTCAATGAAGTCAGCTGATTTTGGTAAATTTGTGAATGAGATCCCAACTAGCAAGGGAAAGGCTAGCATGCATTAGCATTACTGGAGCTACGAAGACCACGTTCACTGCGGCCTTGGAGACTTGATTTTTAAAGCCAGAGCTCTCACTACTGCGGATAGGCAAATGAACTCAGGCTTGTCGGCCCCGTACTTCCGTATAGGGCGTGGTAGAATTAGACACGTCATTTCAGATCCGATATTTGACATGACAAGGGACAAAATGACGCCAGTGACTGACTTTACTATGCGGTTTCAAACAATATTTCCGAGCAGGTAAGAATGGCTACATGGGTGGCCACGGCCAGCCTGTCTGCCGAGAAATGCGAAAATGTTATTCACGGATGCCGTGGAAGGGGCAGGGGCTGGAGTGTACACTTCGGACACTGCACAGGGTAATTGTTTCCATTTGGGTAAAACTTCCAGCGTCCTCCAGGCAGAGATTTACGCAGCACTCATGGGAGCACGAGAGTCACTGCCGATGGGGACGAAGGGAAGGGAGATTTTTATCTGTTCGGACAGTAAAGAGATGGTTAGGGCGCTCAGATCGCCCACTTCAACCTCCAGGCTAGTTAAAGAGGGAAAGGATTGCCTAAACCATATGGGACTGAATAATCGCATCACCTTGGTTTGGGTAACTGGACATATTGGCGTGTAGGGAAACGAAAGGTCAGATGAGCTTGCTAGGGTAGGCTCAACTGCCACGACCAGAGGCATATTTTTGTAACTTTGAGGCAGATAACTAAATGAAAAAAGATATCTTCATAAGGAAATTACCTGCGACCTAAAAGACCATTACTTCGTTTTTATATTTTTATTATGGCAACCTGTTTTTCGGAGAGACGGACTCGTACAATTAGAGTATCAACCGTATCAACATATCGTCACAGTACGTTACGGAAGGGGGGTGGCAGTCTTTTGTTTTTATTTGTATAAGTAACACTCAACGCGAAGTTAGCTGCAGTTGCGACCTAAGCTAACTTCATTGCAAAAAAAATCAGCTGATCATTGAAACTTTCAATGAAGTCAGCTGATTTCGGTTAATTTATTAACGAAATCAGCTGATCTTTTTGCAATGAAGCTAACTTCAGTCGCAACTGCAGCTCACTTCACGTTGAGTGTTACTTGTACATGTTGTACATATTAAAACAAAAGACTGTTATTTTGACGAGTGGAAAGGCGGGTGGCTAGATATCGAAAACTTCCCCCTTAGGGGCAATTCAAATAGGGAACACGCTAAAAAAGATGGATTTTAGACCCCCTTGCATACAAAAATACATGGAAAAAAATTCGAAATGTAAGGAGCGCACGCTTTTCTCAAACCCCCCTTTCCCCCAAAAAAGCGGGCGCACTATTTGAATCGTAATGTACCATGAAGCACATAATTCGCTTCTTCTAAAATACATAAATTCACCTCCACAGACTGCACATTTTGTGAAAATGTCTGTAAGGAAGTTTCTCAAAACTCAATCGCACCTAGTTTCTTGAGATTTACAAGATTTCGAGGAAATGCAGAGGACACACGGGCGTACGGACATTTTTTTCATGATTTCTTAAACTTCACACTTAGCACAGGTCTAAACATAAACTCGGGTATTTGAATAGAATTCACATTACTTGGGTATCGGTGATAACAAACTCAAATTCCCATTCAATTCTTAGTCAAAATTCCGGTATCGGAAAAAGCTATCAAAATAATATTTGCGAAGCATGATATCCTTTTCCACACTTTTCCCTTTATGCTTTGAAGTATATTCAACGAAAAAGATTTATTTTTCGGTTGTGTTAAAGTGGTTGATCTAAAGAACATTGATGTGTTTATTTTTAATGTTTATTTACCCATAAAATTAGAAACGATAAAACGCTGTAAGTCCATGTTTCTAACCTGTTGTACTTTATACCTTTTCGTTCTTCTAATGGTTTGAAGTTGACCTTCCCAATGTAATTAAATTTTCCAAATGACTTTGCCCAACACGTTTTTGTTTGAAATGTGATTTATATTCATTAGATCAAACACAGCACTGCAACGAATTGGTCAGAATTCAATATTTGCCGACGATAACACAAACAAGATGGGGTTCTCGTATTCAATGAAACTTTGGTTGTCTGTAATTGGTAAGTTATGTCCAAACTACTAAGAACCAATTTTGACATTTTCTACATCAATTATTTCTACGCAACTGTACAGCTTTATGGTCAATTGAAGTGGTTATAGCAGGAAATGAAGAGGCGAAAATAGTATTTTACTACGGGTAACCGAAACTAATATTCAATTAAAGTTTGAACAAAGTATATCCTTTTAACAAAACCTTCAGGCGAAAACCGTACAGCAGTGAAACATATGAATTGAACGACGCAGATGAAATTCTAGATCATCCAAAATTTGATTTAAATCGTGGGACTGTGTTTTACGTGCATGGATACATTGAGGAACAGTCTTCACCAACTGTTCAGATGATTATTGATGCATACACCAAACTTAACACGTACAACCTATTAATCTTGGATTGGAGTGCTTTGGCAGGCGGGCTCTATCCGCTAGCTGTAGGCAGATCAATTGAAGTGAGTTGTAAACTTTAATAATGTTTTATCAAGACGGGGCTTATGCGTTTACCATTCATAATTCCACTTGCGAAAGGCTTATTCGTTGCTCCCTCTGTCTGTCTGCTTGTTAGCCGGATAACTCAAGTAAATCCTGGCCGGTTTCACAAACTATCGCGGGTCAGTTAATTTTTTTGCTTAAAGAGTAAAAAAAAAAGATATGAGTGAAGGCAACGCACTACGAACATTTCGTAAATGATGAGATTCAGAGTCGTTCGAAGGCAATGTCAAAATTTCCTTAGAAAAATTTGACAGCGCCTACAGTAAAATCAGTTTTATTGGCTGGGACTCAGTCCACAACTGATCCGGTTGAACGGGTTAAACAGTAAATATCAGGCTTTCCCAGCATGAAAAAACGTATATGCTTTTCTCAACCTCACAATGTTAGTTTCATTTTATAAAAAGTGTTTCTATTAGTAGATTTTAATTTCAGCTAGGACCGAGACTAGCAGAAGTTTTCATTGACTTATTTGACAGAGGACTGTCGTATTTAAAACTTCACTTAGTTGGTCACAGCCTTGGAGCACATCTTTCCGGGCATATTGGACGAGAAATAATTAAACAATCTAAAGGGGAGATCAAATTGCAAAGGTTTGTTTTGTTTGTCAATTCACAACAACAAGCAAAATTTCTTTAGAATTACAGGACTGGATCCAGCTGCTCCCTTTTACTATCCTCCACTCGGAATAAACCATGTTATAAGTGAAAGAGATGCAGAGCTAGTTGACATCATTCACACGGATAAAGGTCGATATGGAGCTCCTGTTGCGACCGGTAAAGTTGACTTTTGGCCAAATGGAGGTTCTAGAACTCAACCCGGTTGTCCGTTTGGGTTATTTATTCCACTTAGTGATCAAGGTAATCCAACATCGTTTACATTTCGTTGTATTTCGTCGTACATAACAATGGAATTACGTTTGTAGAAACGGCGATATATTTTTAGACCCGTACAGAGATACGAAGTTCTCTGAAAAGTGCTCTATTATGATATTTGTCGAATTTCTAACCCGGAGTTGGTTGCTTTTTCGTTTCGGGGTCTAAAGAAGAGAAAAATGCAAAATAAAATGTCCCTCCGTCTGTCAACCGATTTTATTCGAGGTAATCGAAAACTCTTGGGCTCTGTCGGGCCAAGGGCCGCCGCGCCGAGCTAAGGTTGCTTAAGTTTTAGGTCTTTTGTACATAACTCGAGCAAATGCTTTCCGATTTTCTAAATTTTTTATTTGTTTGAAAGGCCGACGCATGTCCGAAAATACATAGGAAATCATTTTTTGATTTTGGGCCTTTGGACTCAGGCAGGGCTTTTAAATTGAGTTTCCACTAGGGCTCATTCTACGTAAATCGGGAAAATCCCATCCGATTTTCAATTTTTTGGGGGTAGATCGAGGTGGGAGTTGGGGGCGGCTCAACCGATCATCCTAAATTTTTTTTTCTGAAAAGTTTATATATTTCGTGATTCAAGTTCGAATCGAGTTCGAGCAAAATCGGCCAAGTAGTTCCCGAGATATGGTCGAAGAAGTGGAGGTCGGACATGAAATTTTCGAGGGTCGATGAAACTTTTTCGCAAGTATAGAGCGGAAATTCCTCATTTTGGTGTCACAAAACTGGGAAAAAATTTTTGTGAGAATCGAGTCAGGGCACTGGGACTAAATTGAGTTTCTTGGCCGTATACGAAAACAGTTTTTCGTCTATATTTCCTTAACTATGCAATATGGAGATTAACTGACAAAGGCAAAGTTGTAGAGAATCAAATTTAAGCGAACACGTGTTTCAAGGTTTTGGGGAAATATGGCCCAATTCTGGTATGTGGCCACTTCCATAATTGGACACAGGATGACCCAAATCTCCAGAACTATGAGAGGTAGGAAGTTGCTTCCAAAGGCACAGTTGTAGAGAATACAATTTTAGTGACCACGTGTTTCAGGGTTTTGGGTAAAAATGCCATAATCCTGGGATATGACCACTTCTAGAATCAGGAGGGATGACCCATATCTCTTGAACTATAATAGGTAGAAAGTTGGTTCCAAAGGCGAAGTTGTAGAGAATTAAATTTAAGCGAACACGTGTTCCAGGGTTTTGGGGAAATATGGCCCAATTCTGGTATATGGCTACTTCCATAATTGGACAGGATGACCCGAATCTCCAGAACTATGAAAGGTAGAAAGTTGCTTCCAAAGCAAAGTTGTAGAGAATAAAATTTTAGTGACCACGTGTTTCAGGGTTTTGGATAGAAATGCCATAATCCTCCAGAACTATGAGAGATAGAAAGTTGCTTCCAAGGACAAAGTTGTAGAGAATAAAATTTTAGAGAACACGTGTTTCAGGCTTTTAGGGGAAAATGGCCCAGTCCTTGGATATAAACTTTTCTAGATTTGAATGATCTGAGACGTACTTCGGTAGGGCCTTTGACATTACCATGGGTAATTTCTATGGATGAAAAAAGCAGAAAGCGTTGAGTTGTTTGCTTTTTTGTATATTTAGATACGTTCGAGTCTCTTTGCAACATCTATTCTGTTTGCCACATGTATTCTGATACATATGAGTTTTTGGTTATGTTTTCACTAAAAGTTAATTGGAAAATTGATAACGGGATTGAGTTTGGACAAAATCGGTTGAAAACTTTCGAAGTTATGGCCGAAAAAGTGGTCAAAAATGTGGTTTTTTGAAGGTCGGTGAAAATTTTTGACTTATATCTCTGTGAAATTAGCACGGAAATCACTCTTAAAGATTTTGAACGAAAGATTTGGACTTCCAAAAATCACAAAAAAAAGTTAAAATTGGTTGTGTGATCCGACTGTTGAGATCCTTAGTTTAGGCCTAACTCACGCTACGCAACACTATACGTTGGTTTTTCATTCATATTCCTCTAAAATGATGAGGTTTTCTGTGCATCATTGTAGAGAAAAAAGAGCCAAACTTTTTCGTCCATGAAAGTGTGTATCCGAGGCTTTTCCTTAGGGCGTTATAGGTTGGTTCTAAGGCCCAAAAAGTTTCTTTTGCTATGTTGTTGAGTAAATTGAAGGGAACTTTTTTGTCCATATGAAGTCTGATTTTTTTTTAAATTGATTGAGAACTTTTTTTGAAATGTTTTTGAGTCCTTGTCAATTTCTTTTACCTTCCTCAGATTTATGCAGCCATCAGCGATCGGTTGCGCTTTATGCCGAAAGCGTTGGAAATCCTTTGTCTACATTTTTATCAACGAATATGAAGGATAAGTCACAAATGGTCCAGATGGGCCTCGGAATCCCTGCAGAGTGAGTACTTTTCGCTTCAATTGTGATTTTATTTCTATTTTAATTTGTTTGTATTTTCATCTCAGCGTTAAAAAAGGAAGTTATGAACTAAAGACGAATGCAGCATATCCGTATTCGAAATCACAGCTTTATGTAAATTAAATATTTGCACAGCAGCAAGTTTTTTATTAGATTTATTTAAAACAAATTTGAAAATAAATTGATTTGAAGAAACTAACTAAAGATAGTAAATTTCCTCCAGGCTGGCGTCTGATTGAATTTTTCCCAAAATTGATGCGGCGTTTCCTTTCTGTACCGCTACGCTAATTCTTTGTATTAGAAAACTCGTTGAAGGTTTTTCCCATGTGATATTTTTCATGAGGTCGCCGATGCGTTTAATCCTTCTTCACCCCAAGTGCCTAATGTCTCTACACAGACCGGGACGAAGTGGAAATTAGCCTCAAGGTTACTATACAGTGTTCTCTTGTAACTTTCTCGTTTTCGTGCGGCGAACCCTGGGTTTCTTGCATTTCCTTTTACGTATGACTTTGCCAGTGTATCTGCCCAGGTGAAATCCCATACCAAAGGTTTTCCGCTATGCCAATTGATTAGGGTTGGGCGGTCCGGTTTTTTGTCGTCCTCTCGATTACAACCGGTGGGTTCAAGCAACGCCGGTATTTTGCATGTAATGAGGGCTCGTTTAATTAAATCGTTGGCCGCTGCGTGTCTTGCGTAACGAGCGACCCCTTTTGTGCATGTTGAACCGTGAAGCCCCTACCAACTCACCGTAAATGCCTGTGTGGGACGCACACAACACCCAAACGAAGTGCCACTGCTATTCTGAAAGATTAGTTATCTAGGAGAGTTCCGAGTGATATAAAGGGAAAAGTGTTGAGCCATGCACCGGACTCTTTACTATTGTTTGCCAAGATTCGTGCTATTGAGGTTTCATCCGTACATTCCTGGAGAATGCGCTGTTGGCGTTTTGTACGGAGTTCCATATCCCATTTGTATTGAGATTTTCGGTCTGTTTCCGGTATTGCGTCTGATTGAGAGATTGTGGACCATAACTGCAAGGCTTCGGCTGCTGAACCATCAGAAGACAATGAAAATGAAGAAACAATGTTCACGACGAGACCCGAGACTGAATGAATTGATTCTAAGAAACTTGAAAAACGAAGGTTGGTGGCGTTTCTTAGTCCCAGTCCGCCCAATCTGACGGGTAGCCTGGCTTCATCCCGTGTTCTACTGGAGAAACGGGCGTTCGCAATACTCTCCATTGAAGCTCTAAAAATGTGGTCATACTCTTCCAATACTTCCAGTGAGTGCCAACATGGAGTCGTACGTAGCAAATTATTGTGTTCCGGAATCGAAAGCGAACTGCGTAGCAGGATACACGAGTGATGGTAAGAGGTAAGATGTTTCAATCGTTCCACCATGATTTTCAACTTGTCCAATTTACGCTGGACAGCCGTTCGTATGCCCATATATGTTAAAGGAGCACCCAGCAAGTCGATGTCGTGTGGATGGTCAACGATTTCTGTTGCAATTTGATTAAATTTATCTAAAATCTGTGTACGAACTTCGTGTTGGTGGTCTCCCAAAATCTTAATTTTTTATTTGTTTCCTCTGTTGATCGTGTTTTGTCCCCGAGTCTCAAGTAGAGACACTTGTGTTATTTTCATAGCTGAATTTACACCTGAACCTTAGTACTAATCCCTTTTCTCTATTGGCGTCATTCATGCTTTCAGAGCTGAATACGGACTCAGTGAAACTCCTTCGTATATATCTCTTACGGAACCTGCTTTCCGAGGTTTTTAATGAAAGATATGGAGCTCCAGGAATTAAAGAGGGAAAATTTGAGGCAGTAGACCTAACTCGGGCTACTCGAATATACACGACAGTTGGTCGTTTGTTATGAATATTTCGCTAATTCAGATGTCTCTTTGGTGACCAATGGTCATTTTAGGTGAAAAATTCGGCGCCGCTTACCTGCTTACGGCAACGATGAACTGAATAACTAGGTGTACTTTCCCTATCCCTACTATAAAACCATGCAAAAATTTCCCAGGTTTAAAGAAGTAAAGCAGTCTCAACTTTCGTAAGAAAGGTCGATTTTGGATCCTTTATTTGTCTATTTCCTACCAAAAAAGTCTGTAAAACTGCCATTAACGAGAAGAAGGGGGAGTACCAAAGAAAGCGTGACTGTGTTGAATTTTATATGTTTTCACCATCTCATTTTTCGACTTCAATGCTGCGGCGATATACTTCCACGTACGGAAAAATGTTCATCATTTTTTTGGATTCAATGACAATGCCCAAATCTTTCAACCACATAACACTGCGCTGAACATCAAAACGTCGTATTGCTGTTTGTGCTGTGTAATAGAAAATTTCTACACGCAGTTCTGTTGATAATAATAACTTTTTGTCGATTTTAGGGGAGGGAGGTGTAATCAATGTTGGTCAATGTATACGCTTTTACTATTATTATGTCAGTCAATAGAGCACAATGTCCAATCCAATTTCCGCAAAGCATAATTGCCACCAAATGCGGTGACATGATATGACGGTTCGATTAGAGACTTTTTTTTCCTTGTTCGAATAACATGTTGAAGTTTTGGTTGAATTTTTCAAAAGCAATATTTTTGGGATTAGTTTTCCCTCGTTTAAGTGGAATGTCAGCGGAAATGTAACTCTTTTAAAAACAAAATTAAAAAATAGATATTTTCGGTACATTACACACGGTGGCTTACGTTATTTTCAATTGCTTGTGGATCAATTCATCTATATTCTTGAAATTTCAACGTTCTTTTAGCATCTGGAATAAGCCAATCCACACGATTTGTGCGACGTCGGCTTATGTCAAAGTATACAAAATTTCATGACAAATTTCATATTCTAAGCATAACCAAAGACCCGTACGTATCAGAATAGATGTGACAAAAAGACTCGAACGTATCTTAATATAGTAACAAGCAAACAATCCAACGTTTTATGTTCTTTTATAACTATAAGAATTTCAAAGATCCATAGAAATTACCCAAAGTAATGTCAAAGGCCCTACCGAAGTACATCTCAGACCATTCAAGTCTAGAAATGCTTATCCAAGGATTGGGCCATTTTCCTCTAAGACCGTGAAACACGTGTTCTCTGGAATTTTGTTCTATACAAATTTGCCTTTGGTAGCAACCTTCTACCTCCCAATTCTAGAAGTGGTCATATCCCAGGATTGTGGCGTTTTTACCCAAAACCCTGAGACACGTGTTCGCTAAAATGTTATGCTCTACAGCTTTGCCTTTGGAAGCTATTTTGTACCTCTTATAGTTCTAGAGATATGGATCATCCCTCCCAATTTTAGAAGTGGTCATATCCCAGGATTGGGGCGATTCTACCCAAAACCTTGAGAAACGTGTTCTCTAAAATTTCATTCTCTACAACTTTGCCTTTGGAAGCAATTTTCTACCTCTTATAGTTGTAGAGATATGGATCATCCCTCCCAATTCTAGAAGTGGTCATATCCCAGGATTGGGGCATTTTTACCCAAAACCCTGAGACATGCTTTCTCTAAAATTTTATTCTTACAAATTTGCCTTTGGAAGCAGCTTTCTACCTCATATAGTTCTAGAGATATGGATCATTCCTCCCAATTCTACAAGTGGTCATATCCCAAGATTGTGGCATTTTTATCCAAAATCCTGAGACACGTGTTGTTGTTGAATTGACATTTTTTCTTTCGGTTCTGTCAGCAAGCATACAAAGTGAATTTTTTCTTCTATGGCTGAAAAATGAAGCATACGAACATTCGGTACAAAAAAAATCTTCATCAGGATGATAACTAAGGGAATTTTTGAATTTTTCTGCATGTAAAGCTGTGTACGTCTATGTACACCTGTTCAAAACGGTTGATTTGAGGCACTTTCGCTTGTAACACTCTCACTCCGTTTGAACTAAAACTCGCCTAATTGTCTAAAAACAACCGTCCAAAACAAGTACGTAAATAAATATTACGTGCTCTACTCGTGATACAAGCTAAATTGCCCTAAATCAACTGTCGAGTAGAGGTACGTATACACACACACGAAGGGACGAAACTGTAAGAAAATTTTTAGAGAAACTAAAATTTTCATAATTGCAGCAAATAATAGTTATGTCGACGCGTCGGGGTGCCTGAAACACTTGCCAAGATAACAAATTTAAAAGCAACAACGTAATATCCAATATACTGTGCTTGTTCTGTCAATTTGGCTTCATGTTAGTTGTTTGGAACATAATCTCGTTATTAATCTTTACAATCAATTTGTGCGCCAATACATTTCTCTACTACAGCCAGCGGTATCGCCGGTTTCCCTAATGACTTGAAAAAGCTACCTTGATTTCCAACTGGAATGATAGGAACGCAAACTGAATACAGATCTGTACATAAATACCATAAAGAAGTTTAATGTCTAATGACTACCGTAGCTCTAACATTAAGTCGAAAAGGTATAGCACATTTTACCAATGGATGTTTGTAATACAACATGTATAGCAAGCGTACGCGATTTAATACACACAACAAGACGAGGACTTTTACGATTTTGATACCCATGATAGCTATTGTTCTTTTACATATTTAATATTACATAGCCATTGGGATGCTTCCACTTGAACGGCTTGACGATGGATGGCGGAAATAATATCAACCCTTGAATACGCGACATGATGATAAATCATGCCATTCAAACGTTCGAAAGTACGTATAATGCATTTTACTGACATATAAAACACAACTCTCAATACACAGCCTGGTCGTTGAAAGTGTACAGAATGAGCAACAATATAATGACGATCTTGTGTTTCAGTTCAAGTTACCTGGGTTATGTGGGTTAAAAAGACTAGTTAAGTTTTCTATCATTATTTTCACAATGAAAATTGAGGGGCAATCTTTCCAACTATCTTCTCAAGCTATTCGTGTGAAATATTCATATTCATCGTTACTTGAAATGCAATTAGCGATTTCAATGTAATGAGCGGATATTGCTTTTCACTTGGCTCTTCCATTTAAAACTTTTAAGGCGAAAAGAGGGTCAATCGTTTTCTCAACGAATCGCTTGAGGCATGACATTTACATTGGAAAACATCACAACAAAAGGTGAGTTATCGGTGGGAAAAGAAAGAAAATCAGAATTTTTTTTGCTATTTAAAGACAATATTATGAAGAGAAATGAATGAATGAATACCTATCCGTTACATTAGGCATCAAAGTGTGTTTATGAATCGTTTCTTTAGAAATTCTGAACAAGGTGAAGTTACAAAAGTCAGGTCATGGTCTGGGAAAATGTTGAGGAGCTCAGAAAACAATGTCCTCATTATGTCCTTGGTGTCCGAAATGTCAGAAAAATTTGTCCTAGCTAGGGGTCCGAGATAAAGCAGTGTACTAAAAACTGTAAAAGCTCTCGAGGATGAAAGCAGTGAATACGAAGTTTTTTTGAAAAACTAAAGATGCCAAAAAAATGTCCTTAATTTGTCCTTTTATACTCACATTTTAGTATAATATTGGTAGTGACACTTCCGTAGTACAAATACTATAATATTACTGTTTTGATTGTCGTAGAAATAAATATAAAGTATGTCAAAAATATGTCCTCAATTTGTCCTTTCAAGATGTACCATTAAAATTTTCATAAAATGTCCTTGGACAAGACTATCAAAGATCATTTTCTCGGTCAAAAATATTTTTGGTACTAAAAACTAGGTTTCTGTAAGACTTT
>WJQU01000776.1:0-25114 GCA_029228625.1 Pseudolycoriella hygida | reverse complement strand
TAAAGAAAATTAGAATTAAAGTCAATAAGACGTCAAAACGTTAGGAAAACTTCCGTTGTTGTTACTTAACGTTACAATGTGACCTTCCGCTTGTCATTGTTACTTTGTTCTCATTAATTTTACCAAATCTCTCTAACCGTTTCTGAAGTTTTTCCAAATTCTCAATTTTATTCATTTCTTTCGACACCGATCCACCAAACCGTTCAGCCCGTTTGCTTAATATATCAACATTTGAAATGTTTCCATTCTTGACATTGGTGCCAATATTCGACTTAGTTTTACCATCTAAAGACGCTGTAATTTCCGGTCTTGAGCCGAATCGTTCGGATCTGGCCGCTTTTGACGATTCCGCTGAAACTGGTGCGCCAAATTTCTTCGCCCGTAATTCCAGTCGCTCCTTCGTAGAAAACTGCGAGAATTTCATAATTTTTTCCCCTATTGTATCATCACTATTGACTGTATTCGAAATTGTATTTGTTCGAAGTGTTGTGCTTGTTGGACAAGTGATTGCAATTTTCCTTTTATTTTCCATTGGAGTTATCGATGAGGCTTCAGATGTTGATGACACGGAAAAGTTTCTCTTCAAAACTACTTTCTCACTTTCTACATTCAATGGAGCCGTCGGTTCCGGTGATTTCCATTTGATACTACTGGGCGGAGTCTTTAACACCATGTCTTCGGAATTCGAGTCGATGTCTTAATAAGCCAATTTAATTTCTTCATTCAATTCGTCGTCGTCCATTATATCATAATCTAGGAGGTCACAAATGTCACAAAATTCAAATGTCATCCTCCATTTTGGTCCGGCATTTGTGACGCATTTTTTTTAACACAACTTAATTCAGGAAATTAAAATTTTGAACACATGATTCCATTCAAACAAACTTCTGCGTATTATCAGCGATAGCGTCACCTCAAGCGATATAATGAATTTCGGAAGCGGACTTACGGGCTGCGTCACACTCTAACTTTTAAGAGGTTTTTGTTGTGATATCACTCGTTTTGGAAGTTTCCAGCTATAATATCTAAAAATCATGTGAAAATTTTCTATTTTTTGAAAAAAAATTCTTCGAAAAAGTTCTTCTGAGAAAAAAAATTTTCTTCGAAAAAAAATTTGTCTCCGAAAAAATTTTTTCACATGGTGCCTGCCAATATGACCGCTAATATTAGGGTGGACCGAATTCAATAATAATTTTTAGAAAAATTTGTAATAAATATTTTGTTGATTATAGGGCCCATGTAAGTGTGAATCCAAGCACTTTCCTTAAGGTCACAGGTCAGCCCGTTACTTCGGAAGGGTTTTTCAATATTGCCGTTTCTTCGATTTTCAATGTAATATAGGTATATGACACCTTAGTTTAATAAAATTTCTTTACATTCCTTGATATTTTCTGGAGATTTTAAATGAAAGGCAAGGAAAGGTAAGGTCCTTAAAGTGTAACAAAAGATTTGCAAAAAGTCGATTGAGCGGTTCGAGTTGTAAAGTCTCGGCCATATACGATAGTTAGTGGTTTTTTTCATGAATATTTCGATGATTATAAGCTTTTTTGCTGTGATGCAGATCAAAGTTCCTACAGTATTCAACAAAAGTAGGGCTGAGGCCTCTCCTTAAGGTCCAAGGTCGTTCCCACTGTCGGGAAACATTGTTGTCTATTCAAGTGTGGGTCCTAGACCAACAAATTAATTTTTGAAGTTTTGTATTTGGCTGTGAATATTTGGAATATTTTTTTCAGTCATCATCTTAGGCCTCCAGGTCGATACTAGGGTCACCTGGCCAGAAAATCAATTTTTGAAATGTTTGAGAGGATGTCCAATGGAACATTTTTACCCATTGAAGTCTTGGCTCCAGACCTCATCACATTAAATCTTCATATAAAAGGTTAATTCCAGTAAATACGCGTAAACAGAGTTTTGAGAAGCCGGTGAGCACGAGGTTCAAAATTTAGTTTTTGATTTGCTGCAGAAGACGTCAAGGAAACGCAATTTCTCACGAAATTATTGGTCCCAGGAATCAACTATGATTCGTCCGAAGATCTAGTAATGATTTTTGATAGATGGTACATGACGCTTTCGCGCAGGTTTGAGACTTTAAGTATCGCCATTTCATTTTTTTTTAAACTGTGGCAGAAGTCTGCCTTACAAAAGGTCTAAATAGCTCAGTCTTGCACAAGAATTCCTTTGTTTAAGGAACGAAACAACTTTCAAAAATTACTTTTTTCATCTGTCTTATTTCTCATTTCAATCGTAAAATCAAAATTTTGATGGGGTTTGTTTTATGCGAAATGTCTACAGCCTGACTTTCAAAGACGAGCAAAGTCTAGCCGAGAGGTCGAACCGGAGTTATATGAGAAAAATGTTTCTTTGTAGAGAAGGTTGCTTGTTTCATCAGGTGTTGGTCAAGGTTCAGTGAATGGCCCATTACTTTTTATTGTATTTTTCGACGACTCAGATCCGCTGATGAACGAAATTGTGACATTAAACTTTGCTGACGACAAAAAGCTTTCTAAAGTCATAAATAGTGTACAAGATGCAATTAAACTGCAGGGATCGATTGGTTCATAAATTGGTGCGCCGAAAATAAGCTGAAGGTTAATAAGGGAAAATGCAAGATCATGACCTTCACCCGTAAAAATGATCCCATCATCTTTAATTATACCATAGACGGCGAACCTATCAAGAGAGTTCAACAAAACATGGATTTGGGTGTAAACTTTGACAAAGGTCTAACTTTCCAACCGCACTATGAATATATAACTAAAAGAGCCACCACAACTTCGAAATTTGTTAAAAGGCAATCCCAATTCTTTGGAAAAGAAACCATTAAAGTCATCTACCAACTACTTGTGCGCTCAATATTAGAATTTTCAGCACTGATTTGGTCGCCAACCCACTTGGTACATAGGAAATCAATTGAAAGTATTCAAAAACAAATGGTGCTATTCTTACTGGGAGATGACAAACGACACATTACAGGGTCATACGTTCTTTCGCCATATACTGACAGATGTGCTAAATTAGGCATAGCGACATTAGCCCGGCGCCGCGTCAATGCTATCATATTGTTCGTACACTCTGTGATCATAGGAAAGTACAAATCGCCGAATATACGCTCAAAAATGACACTGAACGACGGATCACGCGTTTTACGACATAATGATTTCATCAAAATAAAGACACACGATAATTCACCATTCAATGTTGCTTGCCGTTTGTTCAACTGTTACAGTTCTCGGATAGGTGTTCCAGACCACAGTTCGAGCATTTGAACTTCATATTACAATTTCGTATCCCATGGCCAAAGAGCTGGCATCGTCTACACTGAGTTATTTGGTTGGAGGGTTTTTTATACACGCGCCATTTTGGGACAGTGTAATTGATTCTAGTTTTGCTGAGGTTGTGTAATTTTGTGGTACCTTGCTTGAATGTGACCACATACGATCCCTCGTCTTCAAATTTCTTCGATTTTTGAACGATTTCATGAATTTCACAAGGTTCTATTTGGTATAGTTCTAATGTTTCCTTAATTTCTTGAGTGGTGGTCTTTGCAATCCCAGATAGTATGAATCGGTCGTATTTCTCTGCTTGAATATCATTCGAGTAATAATCAACGTTTGCTTCATTGAGCTTAGTTTTGAGGTTAGTGTAGACTTCCAGTAATTTCAGTAAAATTTTTGTACCAATCGACATGTATTTAATGGAAAAGTCTGCATTTGGAGAGATATCATTTAACACTTTCAATGCATTTGAAAAGTTTGTTGCTCCGACCACGGTGATCGGAGGAATTTTGCTTTTGTGCTTATCAAGCTGTTTTGAATTCACATTTTTATTAACATTTTCTTCATTTAACAATGCGTCGAATTTATTTTGTGTTGATTTGTTATATTTCTTAGTGTCATCACTTTTATTAACCATGTTGTTATAAGGTTGTTCGATTGTGCTACCTTCTAATTCTAAATTCACAATTAATGTTTTTTCAGAAGCATTTGGTAGTTGTAAATTTGGTAAACTACCACTTAATCTTAATGTTTTTGGAGTAGTTGCAATAAAGTCATTTATACGAGTTTGTTTGTCTGCAACTCTCTTAGGGGCATTTGAATTTGGACTGTCCGAATCTAGGTCACTGGCTATTCTTTTAGAATTTCCTTTTAGAGGATCATGGGACATGCTGTTGACAGCATTCTCTGGGTATTGATTATTATCCAAGTTAGAAATAATACTACTATATGACACTCACAATAGAATAAAAAGAAACAATTTAATGCACACAAGATATTTTTTGTTAATTAAGCTGTTTTTATTTCAAATATCGCAGCAGTAATTAATAATAAGGCCGTATCGTTCCGAGGTGTGAACAGGTGTGAACTTATACTTAAAACAGACTGTAAATTATGATTCTTTAATGCAATGAATATGAAATAGGCATTTGCTATTGGAAAAATTGAAAATTTGAGAAGTGAAGCGATTCAGCAATTCGATCCAGGATATCCGGCTCCACCGTCACAAAATCATGACATCACCGAACAAATTTCCAGTCAGCAGAGCATTGCAGGTGAATTGAATCTTCAAAATGGACTAAATACTTACGGTCAATCATCTCACAATCACACCATTTTCGATACAATCGTGGATCCAAGAAACACCGCTGACCCGTTACCACGGGGCCATTTTGTCACTGAAACGATTTCCGCTACACCGAGAATTGCTGGTCTATCTTCAGACATTCGTTCCACTTCCGTTGCATTTACACAATCTCGTTTCTCAACTGAACCAATATCGAGTCAACGGAGCGTAGCCGGTGGGTCGAATTTTCCGAATGAACAGAACAGTTACGGCCAATCATCACACAATCTATCCATCTCCGAAGCATTAATGGATTCTAGAAACCCTGCTGACCAATTGACACAGCTCACTTTTGACACTGAAACAATTTCCGCTCCATCGGGCGTTGGTGAGTGGACTGTGCAACAAGAATCATTTTCACGAAATGTAACGGAACGTCAACGGGTAGATGGTGGTTCGCCAAAAAACAAATGCATTCACCGAACTACGTATCAAAACCGTTCATTCGCCCACTTCCTACTGAAGAAAATTACCAATGCATTAAAATGCCACCAAAATATAACCCAATCGGAAGACACAAGGGAGCCGTGAACACGGTACTTGGAAGACGAAAGAGAACCGTAAACCCTGCAGTTGGAAGACCAAACCGAACCTCTAACACTGTAGTTGCAAGACCAAAGGAAGTCGTGTACACGGTAGTTGGAAGGGATAGAAGACTGAAGTTGACGATGAACCACCACCGAAAAAGACGAAGTTTTTGAATAGAAGTTTGAAGAAATGAAAAAAAAAATGTTTTGTTTTTGAATTTCAAACTTACATTTTTATTTGATAAATTCCACAAAATTTATATAAAAACAAGTGCAAGTACTATAAACTGCCTGTGATTTACAATAATGAATTAGCTATGTAAGCAAACTAAACAGAAAAAAAATCATTGGAAGTTTTTTGAAAATTTTCTTCTGCCGCAAAAGGTTTATATGATGGTCAGTTCCGCTTCATACAAATTTACACGGACAAATCAATGTCGCTTTTTCGAACGGACATGTCACCGTTAGTTACCTCATATACAAACAAATAATTTTCTTGATCTTTGAAAAGTTAAAGAAAATTAGAATTAAAGTCAATAAGACGTCAAAACGTTAGGAAAACTTCCGTTGTTGTTACTTAACGTTACAATGTGACCTTCCGCTTGTCATTGTTACTTTGTTCTCATTAATTTTACCAAATCTCTCTAACCGTTTCTGAAGTTTTTCCAAATTCTCAATTTTATTCATTTCTTTCGACACCGATCCACCAAACCGTTCAGCCCGTTTGCTTAATATATCAACATTTGAAATGTTTCCATTCTTGACATTGGTGCCAATATTCGACTTAGTTTTACCATCTAAAGACGCTGTAATTTCCGGTCTTGAGCCGAATCGTTCGGATCTGGCCGCTTTTGACGATTCCGCTGAAACTGGTGCGCCAAATTTCTTCGCCCGTAATTCCAGTCGCTCCTTCGTAGAAAACTGCGAGAATTTCATAATTTTTTCCCCTATTGTATCATCACTATTGACTGTATTCGAAATTGTATTTGTTCGAAGTGTTGTGCTTGTTGGACAAGTGATTGCAATTTTCCTTTTATTTTCCATTGGAGTTATCGATGAGGCTTCAGATGTTGATGACACGGAAAAGTTTCTCTTCAAAACTACTTTCTCACTTTCTACATTCAATGGAGCCGTCGGTTCCGGTGATTTCCATTTGATACTACTGGGCGGAGTCTTTAACACCATGTCTTCGGAATTCGAGTCGATGTCTTGATAAGCCAATTTAATTTCTTCATTCAATTCGTCGTCGTCCATTATATCATAATCTAGGAGGTCACAAATGTCACAAAATTCAAATGTCATCCTCCATTTTGGTCCGGCATTTGTGACGCATTTTTTTTAACACAACTTAATTCAGGAAATTAAAATTTTGAACACATGATTCCATTCAAACAAACTTCTGCGTATTATCAGCGATAGCGTCACCTCAAGCGATATAATGAATTTCGGAAGCGGACTTACGGGCTGCGTCACACTCTAACTTTTAAGAGGTTTTTGTTGTGATATCACTCGTTTTGGAAGTTTCCAGCTATAATATCTAAAAATCATGTGAAAATTTTCTATTTTTTGAAAAAAAATTCTTCGAAAAAGTTCTTCTGAGAAAAAAAATTTTCTTCGAAAAAAAATTTGTCTCCGAAAAAATTTTTTCACATGGTGCCTGCCAATATGACCGCTAATATTAGGGTGGACCGAATTCAATAATAATTTTTAGAAAAATTTGTAATAAATATTTTGTTGATTATAGGGCCCATGTAAGTGTGAATCCAAGCACTTTCCTTAAGGTCACAGGTCAGCCCGTTACTTCGGAAGGGTTTTTCAATATTGCCGTTTCTTCGATTTTCAATGTAATATAGGTATATGACACCTTAGTTTAATAAAATTTCTTTACATTCCTTGATATTTTCTGGAGATTTTAAATGAAAGGCAAGGAAAGGTAAGGTCCTTAAAGTGTAACAAAAGATTTGCAAAAAGTCGATTGAGCGGTTCGAGTTGTAAAGTCTCGGCCATATACGATAGTTAGTGGTTTTTTTCATGAATATTTCGATGATTATAAGCTTTTTTGCTGTGATGCAGATCAAAGTTCCTACAGTATTCAACAAAAGTAGGGCTGAGGCCTCTCCTTAAGGTCCAAGGTCGTTCCCACTGTCGGGAAACATTGTTGTCTATTCAAGTGTGGGTCCTAGACCAACAAATTAATTTTTGAAGTTTTGTATTTGGCTGTGAATATTTGGAATATTTTTTTCAGTCATCATCTTAGGCCTCCAGGTCGATACTAGGGTCAGCTGGCCAGAAAATCAATTTTTGAAATGTTTGAGAGGATGTCCAATGGAACATTTTTACCCATTGAAGTCTTGGCTCCAGACCTCATCACATTAAATCTTCATATAAAAGGTTAATTCCAGTAAATACGCGTAAACAGAGTTTTGAGAAGCCGGTGAGCACGAGGTTCAAAATTTAGTTTTTGATTTGCTGCAGAAGACGTCAAGGAAACGCAATTTCTCACGAAATTATTGGTCCCAGGAATCAACTATGATTCGTCCGAAGATCTAGTAATGATTTTTGATAGATGGTACATGACGCTTTCGCGCAGGTTTGAGACTTTAAGTATCGCCATTTCATTTTTTTTTAAACTGTGGCAGAAGTCTGCCTTACAAAAGGTCTAAATAGCTCAGTCTTGCACAAGAATTCCTTTGTTTAAGGAACGAAACAACTTTCAAAAATTACTTTTTTCATCTGTCTTATTTCTCACTTCAATCGTAAAATCAAAATTTTGATGGGGTTTGTTTTATGCGAAATGTCTACAGCCTGACTTTCAAAGACGAGCAAAGTCTAGCCGAGAGGTCGAACCGGAGTTATATGAGAAAAATGTTTCTTTGTAGAGAAGGTTGCTTGTTTCATCAGGTGTTGGTCAAGGTTCAGTGAATGGCCCATTACTTTTTATTGTATTTTTCGACGACTCAGATCCGCTGATGAACGAAATTGTGACATTAAACTTTGCTGACGACAAAAAACTTTCTAAAGTCATAAATAGTGTACAAGATGCAATTAAACTGCAGGAAGGGATCGATTGGTTCATAAATTGGTGCGCCGAAAATAAGCTGAAGGTTAATAAGGGAAAATGCAAGATCATGACCTTCACCCGTAAAAATGATCCCATCATCTTTAATTATACCATAGACGGCGAACCTATCAAGAGAGTTCAACAAAACATGGATTTGGGTGTAAACTTTGACAAAGGTCTAACTTTCCAACCGCACTATGAATATATAACTAAAAGAGCCACCACAACTTCGAAATTTGTTAAAAGGCAATCCCAATTCTTTGGAAAAGAAACCATTAAAGTCATCTACCAACTACTTGTGCGCTCAATATTAGAATTTTCAGCACTGATTTGGTCGCCAACCCACTTGGTACATAGGAAATCAATTGAAAGTATTCAAAAACAAATGGTGCTATTCTTACTGGGAGATGACAAACGACACATTACAGGGTCATACGTTCTTTCGCCATATACTGACAGATGTGCTAAATTAGGCATAGCGACATTAGCCCGGCGCCGCGTCAATGCTATCATATTGTTCGTACACTCTGTGATCATAGGAAAGTACAAATCGCCGAATATACGCTCAAAAATGACACTGAACGACGGATCACGCGTTTTACGACATAATGATTTCATCAAAATAAAGACACACGATAATTCACCATTCAATGTTGCTTGCCGTTTGTTCAACTGTTACAGTTCTCGGATAGGTGTTCCAGACCACAGTTCGAGCATTTGAACTTCATATTACAATTTCGTATCCCATGGCCAAAGAGCTGGCATCGTCTACACTGAGTTATTTGGTTGGAGGGTTTTTTATACACGCGCCATTTTGGGACAGTGTAATTGATTCTAGTTTTGCTGAGGTTGTGTAATTTTGTGGTACCTTGCTTGAATGTGACCACATACGATCCCTCGTCTTCAAATTTCTTCGATTTTTGAACGATTTCACGAATTTCACAAGGTTCTATTTGGTATAGTTCTAATGTTTCCTTAATTTCTTGAGTGGTGGTCTTTGCAATCCCAGATAGTATGAATCGGTCGTATTTCTCTGCTTGAATATCATTCGAGTAATAATCAACGTTTGCTTCATTGAGCTTAGTTTTGAGGTTAGTGTAGACTTCCAGTAATTTCAGTAAAATTTTTGTACCAATCGACATGTATTTAATGGAAAAGTCTGCATTTGGAGAGATATCATTTAACACTTTCAATGCATTTGAAAAGTTTGTTGCTCCGACCACGGTGATCGGAGGAATTTTGCTTTTGTGCTTATCAAGCTGTTTTGAATTCACATTTTTATTAACATTTTCTTCATTTAACAATGCGTCGAATTTATTTTGTGTTGATATGTTATATTTCTTAGTGTCATCACTTTTATTAACCATGTTGTTATAAGGTTGTTCGATTGTGCTACCTTCTAATTCTAAATTCACAATTAATGTTTTTTCAGAAGCATTTGGTAGTTGTAAATTTGGTAAACTACCACTTAATCTTAATGTTTTTGGAGTAGTTGCAATAAAGTCATTTATACGAGTTTGTTTGTCTGCAACTCTCTTAGGGGCATTTGAATTTGGACTGTCCGAATCTAGGTCACTGGCTATTCTTTTAGAATTTCCTTTTAGAGGATCATGGGACATGCTGTTGACAGCATTCTCTGGGTATTGATTATTATCCAAGTTAGAAATAATACTACTATATGACACTCACAATAGAATAAAAAGAAACAATTTAATGCACACAAGATATTTTTTGTTAATTAAGCTGTTTTTATTTCAAATATCGCAGCAGTAATTAATAATAAGGCCGTATCGTTCCGAGGTGTGAACAGGTGTGAACTTATACTTAAAACAGACTGTAAATTATGATTCTTTAATGCAATGAATATGAAATAGGCATTTGCTATTGGAAAAATTGAAAATTTGAGAAGTGAAGCGATTCAGCAATTCGATCCAGGATATCCGGCTCCACCGTCACAAAATCATGACATCACCGAACAAATTTCCAGTCAGCAGAGCATTGCAGGTGAATTGAATCTTCAAAATGGACTAAATACTTACGGTCAATCATCTCACAATCACACCATTTTCGATACAATCGTGGATCCAAGAAACACCGCTGACCCGTTACCACGGGGCCATTTTGTCACTGAAACGATTTCCGCTACACCGAGAATTGCTGGTCTATCTTCAGACATTCGTTCCACTTCCGTTGCATTTACACAATCTCGTTTCTCAACTGAACCAATATCGAGTCAACGGAGCGTAGCCGGTGGGTCGAATTTTCCGAATGAACAGAACAGTTACGGCCAATCATCACACAATCTATCCATCTCCGAAGCATTAATGGATTCTAGAAACCCTGCTGACCAATTGACACAGCTCACTTTTGACACTGAAACAATTTCCGCTCCATCGGGCGTTGGTGAGTGGACTGTGCAACAAGAATCATTTTCACGAAATGTAACGGAACGTCAACGGGTAGATGGTGGTTCGCCAAAAAACAAATGCATTCACCGAACTACGTATCAAAACCGTTCATTCGCCCACTTCCTACTGAAGAAAATTACCAATGCATTAAAATGCCACCAAAATATAACCCAATCGGAAGACACAAGGGAGCCGTGAACACGGTACTTGGAAGACGAAAGAGAACCGTAAACCCTGCAGTTGGAAGACCAAACCGAACCTCTAACACTGTAGTTGCAAGACCAAAGGAAGTCGTGTACACGGTAGTTGGAAGGGATAGAAGACTGAAGTTGACGATGAACCACCACCGAAAAAGACGAAGTTTTTGAATAGAAGTTTGAAGAAATGAAAAAAAAAATGTTTTGTTTTTGAATTTCAAACTTACATTTTTATTTGATAAATTCCACAAAATTTATATAAAAACAAGTGCAAGTACTATAAACTGCCTGTGATTTACAATAATGAATTAGCTATGTAAGCAAACTAAACAGAAAAAAAATCATTGGAAGTTTTTTGAAAATTTTCTTCTGCCGCAAAAGGTTTATATGATGGTCAGTTCCGCTTCATACAAATTTACACGGACAAATCAATGTCGCTTTTTCGAACGGACATGTCACCGTTAGTTACCTCATATACAAACAAATAATTTTCTTGATCTTTGAAAAGTTAAAGAAAATTAGAATTAAAGTCAATAAGACGTCAAAACGTTAGGAAAACTTCCGTTGTTGTTACTTAACGTTACAATGTGACCTTCCGCTTGTCATTGTTACTTTGTTCTCATTAATTTTACCAAATCTCTCTAACCGTTTCTGAAGTTTTTCCAAATTCTCAATTTTATTCATTTCTTTCGACACCGATCCACCAAACCGTTCAGCCCGTTTGCTTAATATATCAACATTTGAAATGTTTCCATTCTTGACATTGGTGCCAATATTCGACTTAGTTTTACCATCTAAAGACGCTGTAATTTCCGGTCTTGAGCCGAATCGTTCGGATCTGGCCGCTTTTGACGATTCCGCTGAAACTGGTGCGCCAAATTTCTTCGCCCGTAATTCCAGTCGCTCCTTCGTAGAAAACTGCGAGAATTTCATAATTTTTTCCCCTATTGTATCATCACTATTGACTGTATTCGAAATTGTATTTGTTCGAAGTGTTGTGCTTGTTGGACAAGTGATTGCAATTTTCCTTTTATTTTCCATTGGAGTTATCGATGAGGCTTCAGATGTTGATGACACGGAAAAGTTTCTCTTCAAAACTACTTTCTCACTTTCTACATTCAATGGAGCCGTCGGTTCCGGTGATTTCCATTTGATACTACTGGGCGGAGTCTTTAACACCATGTCTTCGGAATTCGAGTCGATGTCTTGATAAGCCAATTTAATTTCTTCATTCAATTCGTCGTCGTCCATTATATCATAATCTAGGAGGTCACAAATGTCACAAAATTCAAATGTCATCCTCCATTTTGGTCCGGCATTTGTGACGCATTTTTTTTAACACAACTTAATTCAGGAAATTAAAATTTTGAACACATGATTCCATTCAAACAAACTTCTGCGTATTATCAGCGATAGCGTCACCTCAAGCGATATAATGAATTTCGGAAGCGGACTTACGGGCTGCGTCACACTCTAACTTTTAAGAGGTTTTTGTTGTGATATCACTCGTTTTGGAAGTTTCCAGCTATAATATCTAAAAATCATGTGAAAATTTTCTATTTTTTGAAAAAAAATTCTTCGAAAAAGTTCTTCTGAGAAAAAAAATTTTCTTCGAAAAAAAATTTGTCTCCGAAAAAATTTTTTCACATGGTGCCTGCCAATATGACCGCTAATATTAGGGTGGACCGAATTCAATAATAATTTTTAGAAAAATTTGTAATAAATATTTTGTTGATTATAGGGCCCATGTAAGTGTGAATCCAAGCACTTTCCTTAAGGTCACAGGTCAGCCCGTTACTTCGGAAGGGTTTTTCAATATTGCCGTTTCTTCGATTTTCAATGTAATATAGGTATATGACACCTTAGTTTAATAAAATTTCTTTACATTCCTTGATATTTTCTGGAGATTTTAAATGAAAGGCAAGGAAAGGTAAGGTCCTTAAAGTGTAACAAAAGATTTGCAAAAAGTCGATTGAGCGGTTCGAGTTGTAAAGTCTCGGCCATATACGATAGTTAGTGGTTTTTTTCATGAATATTTCGATGATTATAAGCTTTTTTGCTGTGATGCAGATCAAAGTTCCTACAGTATTCAACAAAACAACAAAAGGGCTGAGGCCTCTCCTTAAGGTCCAAGGTCGTTCCCACTGTCGGGAAACATTGTTGTCTATTCAAGTGTGGGTCCTAGACCAACAAATTAATTTTTGAAGTTTTGTATTTGGCTGTGAATATTTGGAATATTTTTTTCAGTCATCATCTTAGGCCTCCAGGTCGATACTAGGGTCACCTGGCCAGAAAATCAATTTTTGAAATGTTTGAGAGGATGTCCAATGGAACATTTTTACCCATTGAAGTCTTGGCTCCAGACCTCATCACATTAAATCTTCATATAAAAGGTTAATTCCAGTAAATACGCGTAAACAGAGTTTTGAGAAGCCGGTGAGCACGAGGTTCAAAATTTAGTTTTTGATTTGCTGCAGAAGACGTCAAGGAAACGCAATTTCTCACGAAATTATTGGTCCCAGGAATCAACTATGATTCGTCCGAAGATCTAGTAATGATTTTTGATAGATGGTACATGACGCTTTCGCGCAGGTTTGAGACTTTAAGTATCGCCATTTCATTTTTTTTTAAACTGTGGCAGAAGTCTGCCTTACAAAAGGTCTAAATAGCTCAGTCTTGCACAAGAATTCCTTTGTTTAAGGAACGAAACAACTTTCAAAAATTACTTTTTTCATCTGTCTTATTTCTCACTTCAATCGTAAAATCAAAATTTTGATGGGGTTTGTTTTATGCGAAATGTCTACAGCCTGACTTTCAAAGACGAGCAAAGTCTAGCCGAGAGGTCGAACCGGAGTTATATGAGAAAAATGTTTCTTTGTAGAGAAGGTTGCTTGTTTCATCAGGTGTTGGTCAAGGTTCAGTGAATGGCCCATTACTTTTTATTGTATTTTTCGACGACTCAGATCCGCTGATGAACGAAATTGTGACATTAAACTTTGCTGACGACAAAAAACTTTCTAAAGTCATAAATAGTGTACAAGATGCAATTAAACTGCAGGAAGGGATCGATTGGTTCATAAATTGGTGCGCCGAAAATAAGCTGAAGGTTAATAAGGGAAAATGCAAGATCATGACCTTCACCCGTAAAAATGATCCCATCATCTTTAATTATACCATAGACGGCGAACCTATCAAGAGAGTTCAACAAAACATGGATTTGGGTGTAAACTTTGACAAAGGTCTAACTTTCCAACCGCACTATGAATATATAACTAAAAGAGCCACCACAACTTCGAAATTTGTTAAAAGGCAATCCCAATTCTTTGGAAAAGAAACCATTAAAGTCATCTACCAACTACTTGTGCGCTCAATATTAGAATTTTCAGCACTGATTTGGTCGCCAACCCACTTGGTACATAGGAAATCAATTGAAAGTATTCAAAAACAAATGGTGCTATTCTTACTGGGAGATGACAAACGACACATTACAGGGTCATACGTTCTTTCGCCATATACTGACAGATGTGCTAAATTAGGCATAGCGACATTAGCCCGGCGCCGCGTCAATGCTATCATATTGTTCGTACACTCTGTGATCATAGGAAAGTACAAATCGCCGAATATACGCTCAAAAATGACACTGAACGACGGATCACGCGTTTTACGACATAATGATTTCATCAAAATAAAGACACACGATAATTCACCATTCAATGTTGCTTGCCGTTTGTTCAACTGTTACAGTTCTCGGATAGGTGTTCCAGACCACAGTTCGAGCATTTGAACTTCATATTACAATTTCGTATCCCATGGCCAAAGAGCTGGCATCGTCTACACTGAGTTATTTGGTTGGAGGGTTTTTTATACACGCGCCATTTTGGGACAGTGTAATTGATTCTAGTTTTGCTGAGGTTGTGTAATTTTGTGGTACCTTGCTTGAATGTGACCACATACGATCCCTCGTCTTCAAATTTCTTCGATTTTTGAACGATTTCATGAATTTCACAAGGTTCTATTTGGTATAGTTCTAATGTTTCCTTAATTTCTTGAGTGGTGGTCTTTGCAATCCCAGATAGTATGAATCGGTCGTATTTCTCTGCTTGAATATCATTCGAGTAATAATCAACGTTTGCTTCATTGAGCTTAGTTTTGAGGTTAGTGTAGACTTCCAGTAATTTCAGTAAAATTTTTGTACCAATCGACATGTATTTAATGGAAAAGTCTGCATTTGGAGAGATATCATTTAACACTTTCAATGCATTTGAAAAGTTTGTTGCTCCGACCACGGTGATCGGAGGAATTTTGCTTTTGTGCTTATCAAGCTGTTTTGAATTCACATTTTTATTAACATTTTCTTCATTTAACAATGCGTCGAATTTATTTTGTGTTGATTTGTTATATTTCTTAGTGTCATCACTTTTATTAACCATGTTGTTATAAGGTTGTTCGATTGTGCTACCTTCTAATTCTAAATTCACAATTAATGTTTTTTCAGAAGCATTTGGTAGTTGTAAATTTGGTAAACTACCACTTAATCTTAATGTTTTTGGAGTAGTTGCAATAAAGTCATTTATACGAGTTTGTTTGTCTGCAACTCTCTTAGGGGCATTTGAATTTGGACTGTCCGAATCTAGGTCACTGGCTATTCTTTTAGAATTTCCTTTTAGAGGATCATGGGACATGCTGTTGACAGCATTCTCTGGGTATTGATTATTATCCAAGTTAGAAATAATACTACTATATGACACTCACAATAGAATAAAAAGAAACAATTTAATGCACACAAGATATTTTTTGTTAATTAAGCTGTTTTTATTTCAAATATCGCAGCAGTAATTAATAATAAGGCCGTATCGTTCCGAGGTGTGAACAGGTGTGAACTTATACTTAAAACAGACTGTAAATTATGATTCTTTAATGCAATGAATATGAAATAGGCATTTGCTATTGGAAAAATTGAAAATTTGAGAAGTGAAGCGATTCAGCAATTCGATCCAGGATATCCGGCTCCACCGTCACAAAATCATGACATCACCGAACAAATTTCCAGTCAGCAGAGCATTGCAGGTGAATTGAATCTTCAAAATGGACTAAATACTTACGGTCAATCATCTCACAATCACACCATTTTCGATACAATCGTGGATCCAAGAAACACCGCTGACCCGTTACCACGGGGCCATTTTGTCACTGAAACGATTTCCGCTACACCGAGAATTGCTGGTCTATCTTCAGACATTCGTTCCACTTCCGTTGCATTTACACAATCTCGTTTCTCAACTGAACCAATATCGAGTCAACGGAGCGTAGCCGGTGGGTCGAATTTTCCGAATGAACAGAACAGTTACGGCCAATCATCACACAATCTATCCATCTCCGAAGCATTAATGGATTCTAGAAACCCTGCTGACCAATTGACACAGCTCACTTTTGACACTGAAACAATTTCCGCTCCATCGGGCGTTGGTGAGTGGACTGTGCAACAAGAATCATTTTCACGAAATGTAACGGAACGTCAACGGGTAGATGGTGGTTCGCCAAAAAACAAATGCATTCACCGAACTACGTATCAAAACCGTTCATTCGCCCACTTCCTACTGAAGAAAATTACCAATGCATTAAAATGCCACCAAAATATAACCCAATCGGAAGACACAAGGGAGCCGTGAACACGGTACTTGGAAGACGAAAGAGAACCGTAAACCCTGCAGTTGGAAGACCAAACCGAACCTCTAACACTGTAGTTGCAAGACCAAAGGAAGTCGTGTACACGGTAGTTGGAAGGGATAGAAGACTGAAGTTGACGATGAACCACCACCGAAAAAGACGAAGTTTTTGAATAGAAGTTTGAAGAAATGAAAAAAAAAATGTTTTGTTTTTGAATTTCAAACTTACATTTTTATTTGATAAATTCCACAAAATTTATATAAAAACAAGTGCAAGTACTATAAACTGCCTGTGATTTACAATAATGAATTAGCTATGTAAGCAAACTAAACAGAAAAAAAATCATTGGAAGTTTTTTGAAAATTTTCTTCTGCCGCAAAAGGTTTATATGATGGTCAGTTCCGCTTCATACAAATTTACACGGACAAATCAATGTCGCTTTTTCGAACGGACATGTCACCGTTAGTTACCTCATATACAAACAAATAATTTTCTTGATCTTTGAAAAGTTAAAGAAAATTAGAATTAAAGTCAATAAGACGTCAAAACGTTAGGAAAACTTCCGTTGTTGTTACTTAACGTTACAATGTGACCTTCCGCTTGTCATTGTTACTTTGTTCTCATTAATTTTACCAAATCTCTCTAACCGTTTCTGAAGTTTTTCCAAATTCTCAATTTTATTCATTTCTTTCGACACCGATCCACCAAACCGTTCAGCCCGTTTGCTTAATATATCAACATTTGAAATGTTTCCATTCTTGACATTGGTGCCAATATTCGACTTAGTTTTACCATCTAAAGACGCTGTAATTTCCGGTCTTGAGCCGAATCGTTCGGATCTGGCCGCTTTTGACGATTCCGCTGAAACTGGTGCGCCAAATTTCTTCGCCCGTAATTCCAGTCGCTCCTTCGTAGAAAACTGCGAGAATTTCATAATTTTTTCCCCTATTGTATCATCACTATTGACTGTATTCGAAATTGTATTTGTTCGAAGTGTTGTGCTTGTTGGACAAGTGATTGCAATTTTCCTTTTATTTTCCATTGGAGTTATCGATGAGGCTTCAGATGTTGATGACACGGAAAAGTTTCTCTTCAAAACTACTTTCTCACTTTCTACATTCAATGGAGCCGTCGGTTCCGGTGATTTCCATTTGATACTACTGGGCGGAGTCTTTAACACCATGTCTTCGGAATTCGAGTCGATGTCTTGATAAGCCAATTTAATTTCTTCATTCAATTCGTCGTCGTCCATTATATCATAATCTAGGAGGTCACAAATGTCACAAAATTCAAATGTCATCCTCCATTTTGGTCCGGCATTTGTGACGCATTTTTTTTAACACAACTTAATTCAGGAAATTAAAATTTTGAACACATGATTCCATTCAAACAAACTTCTGCGTATTATCAGCGATAGCGTCACCTCAAGCGATATAATGAATTTCGGAAGCGGACTTACGGGCTGCGTCACACTCTAACTTTTAAGAGGTTTTTGTTGTGATATCACTCGTTTTGGAAGTTTCCAGCTATAATATCTAAAAATCATGTGAAAATTTTCTATTTTTTGAAAAAAAATTCTTCGAAAAAGTTCTTCTGAGAAAAAAAATTTTCTTCGAAAAAAAATTTGTCTCCGAAAAAATTTTTTCACATGGTGCCTGCCAATATGACCGCTAATATTAGGGTGGACCGAATTCAATAATAATTTTTAGAAAAATTTGTAATAAATATTTTGTTGATTATAGGGCCCATGTAAGTGTGAATCCAAGCACTTTCCTTAAGGTCACAGGTCAGCCCGTTACTTCGGAAGGGTTTTTCAATATTGCCGTTTCTTCGATTTTCAATGTAATATAGGTATATGACACCTTAGTTTAATAAAATTTCTTTACATTCCTTGATATTTTCTGGAGATTTTAAATGAAAGGCAAGGAAAGGTAAGGTCCTTAAAGTGTAACAAAAGATTTGCAAAAAGTCGATTGAGCGGTTCGAGTTGTAAAGTCTCGGCCATATACGATAGTTAGTGGTTTTTTTCATGAATATTTCGATGATTATAAGCTTTTTTGCTGTGATGCAGATCAAAGTTCCTACAGTATTCAACAAAAGTAGGGCTGAGGCCTCTCCTTAAGGTCCAAGGTCGTTCCCACTGTCGGGAAACATTGTTGTCTATTCAAGTGTGGGTCCTAGACCAACAAATTAATTTTTGAAGTTTTGTATTTGGCTGTGAATATTTGGAATATTTTTTTCAGTCATCATCTTAGGCCTCCAGGTCGATACTAGGGTCAGCTGGCCAGAAAATCAATTTTTGAAATGTTTGAGAGGATGTCCAATGGAACATTTTTACCCATTGAAGTCTTGGCTCCAGACCTCATCACATTAAATCTTCATATAAAAGGTTAATTCCAGTAAATACGCGTAAACAGAGTTTTGAGAAGCCGGTGAGCACGAGGTTCAAAATTTAGTTTTTGATTTGCTGCAGAAGACGTCAAGGAAACGCAATTTCTCACGAAATTATTGGTCCCAGGAATCAACTATGATTCGTCCGAAGATCTAGTAATGATTTTTGATAGATGGTACATGACGCTTTCGCGCAGGTTTGAGACTTTAAGTATCGCCATTTCATTTTTTTTTAAACTGTGGCAGAAGTCTGCCTTACAAAAGGTCTAAATAGCTCAGTCTTGCACAAGAATTCCTTTGTTTAAGGAACGAAACAACTTTCAAAAATTACTTTTTTCATCTGTCTTATTTCTCATTTCAATCGTAAAATCAAAATTTTGATGGGGTTTGTTTTATGCGAAATGTCTACAGCCTGACTTTCAAAGACGAGCAAAGTCTAGCCGAGAGGTCGAACCGGAGTTATATGAGAAAAATGTTTCTTTGTAGAGAAGGTTGCTTGTTTCATCAGGTGTTGGTCAAGGTTCAGTGAATGGCCCATTACTTTTTATTGTATTTTTCGACGACTCAGATCCGCTGATGAACGAAATTGTGACATTAAACTTTGCTGACGACAAAAAACTTTCTAAAGTCATAAATAGTGTACAAGATGCAATTAAACTGCAGGAAGGGATCGATTGGTTCATAAATTGGTGCGCCGAAAATAAGCTGAAGGTTAATAAGGGAAAATGCAAGATCATGACCTTCACCCGTAAAAATGATCCCATCATCTTTAATTATACCATAGACGGCGAACCTATCAAGAGAGTTCAACAAAACATGGATTTGGGTGTAAACTTTGACAAAGGTCTAACTTTCCAACCGCACTATGAATATATAACTAAAAGAGCCACCACAACTTCGAAATTTGTTAAAAGGCAATCCCAATTCTTTGGAAAAGAAACCATTAAAGTCATCTACCAACTACTTGTGCGCTCAATATTAGAATTTTCAGCACTGATTTGGTCGCCAACCCACTTGGTACATAGGAAATCAATTGAAAGTATTCAAAAACAAATGGTGCTATTCTTACTGGGAGATGACAAACGACACATTACAGGGTCATACGTTCTTTCGCCATATACTGACAGATGTGCTAAATTAGGCATAGCGACATTAGCCCGGCGCCGCGTCAATGCTATCATATTGTTCGTACACTCTGTGATCATAGGAAAGTACAAATCGCCGAATATACGCTCAAAAATGACACTGAACGACGGATCACGCGTTTTACGACATAATGATTTCATCAAAATAAAGACACACGATAATTCACCATTCAATGTTGCTTGCCGTTTGTTCAACTGTTACAGTTCTCGGATAGGTGTTCCAGACCACAGTTCGAGCATTTGAACTTCATATTACAATTTCGTATCCCATGGCCAAAGAGCTGGCATCGTCTACACTGAGTTATTTGGTTGGAGGGTTTTTTATACACGCGCCATTTTGGGACAGTGTAATTGATTCTAGTTTTGCTGAGGTTGTGTAATTTTGTGGTACCTTGCTTGAATGTGACCACATACGATCCCTCGTCTTCAAATTTCTTCGATTTTTGAACGATTTCACGAATTTCACAAGGTTCTATTTGGTATAGTTCTAATGTTTCCTTAATTTCTTGAGTGGTGGTCTTTGCAATCCCAGATAGTATGAATCGGTCGTATTTCTCTGCTTGAATATCATTCGAGTAATAATCAACGTTTGCTTCATTGAGCTTAGTTTTGAGGTTAGTGTAGACTTCCAGTAATTTCAGTAAAATTTTTGTACCAATCGACATGTATTTAATGGAAAAGTCTGCATTTGGAGAGATATCATTTAACACTTTCAATGCATTTGAAAAGTTTGTTGCTCCGACCACGGTGATCGGAGGAATTTTGCTTTTGTGCTTATCAAGCTGTTTTGAATTCACATTTTTATTAACATTTTCTTCATTTAACAATGCGTCGAATTTATTTTGTGTTGATATGTTATATTTCTTAGTGTCATCACTTTTATTAACCATGTTGTTATAAGGTTGTTCGATTGTGCTACCTTCTAATTCTAAATTCACAATTAATGTTTTTTCAGAAGCATTTGGTAGTTGTAAATTTGGTAAACTACCACTTAATCTTAATGTTTTTGGAGTAGTTGCAATAAAGTCATTTATACGAGTTTGTTTGTCTGCAACTCTCTTAGGGGCATTTGAATTTGGACTGTCCGAATCTAGGTCACTGGCTATTCTTTTAGAATTTCCTTTTAGAGGATCATGGGACATGCTGTTGACAGCATTCTCTGGGTATTGATTATTATCCAAGTTAGAAATAATACTACTATATGACACTCACAATAGAATAAAAAGAAACAATTTAATGCACACAAGATATTTTTTGTTAATTAAGCTGTTTTTATTTCAAATATCGCAGCAGTAATTAATAATAAGGCCGTATCGTTCCGAGGTGTGAACAGGTGTGAACTTATACTTAAAACAGACTGTAAATTATGATTCTTTAATGCAATGAATATGAAATAGGCATTTGCTATTGGAAAAATTGAAAATTTGAGAAGTGAAGCGATTCAGCAATTCGATCCAGGATATCCGGCTCCACCGTCACAAAATCATGACATCACCGAACAAATTTCCAGTCAGCAGAGCATTGCAGGTGAATTGAATCTTCAAAATGGACTAAATACTTACGGTCAATCATCTCACAATCACACCATTTTCGATACAATCGTGGATCCAAGAAACACCGCTGACCCGTTACCACGGGGCCATTTTGTCACTGAAACGATTTCCGCTACACCGAGAATTGCTGGTCTATCTTCAGACATTCGTTCCACTTCCGTTGCATTTACACAATCTCGTTTCTCAACTGAACCAATATCGAGTCAACGGAGCGTAGCCGGTGGGTCGAATTTTCCGAATGAACAGAACAGTTACGGCCAATCATCACACAATCTATCCATCTCCGAAGCATTAATGGATTCTAGAAACCCTGCTGACCAATTGACACAGCTCACTTTTGACACTGAAACAATTTCCGCTCCATCGGGCGTTGGTGAGTGGACTGTGCAACAAGAATCATTTTCACGAAATGTAACGGAACGTCAACGGGTAGATGGTGGTTCGCCAAAAAACAAATGCATTCACCGAACTACGTATCAAAACCGTTCATTCGCCCACTTCCTACTGAAGAAAATTACCAATGCATTAAAATGCCACCAAAATATAACCCAATCGGAAGACACAAGGGAGCCGTGAACACGGTACTTGGAAGACGAAAGAGAACCGTAAACCCTGCAGTTGGAAGACCAAACCGAACCTCTAACACTGTAGTTGCAAGACCAAAGGAAGTCGTGTACACGGTAGTTGGAAGGGATAGAAGACTGAAGTTGACGATGAACCACCACCGAAAAAGACGAAGTTTTTGAATAGAAGTTTGAAGAAATGAAAAAAAAAATGTTTTGTTTTTGAATTTCAAACTTACATTTTTATTTGATAAATTCCACAAAATTTATATAAAAACAAGTGCAAGTACTATAAACTGCCTGTGATTTACAATAATGAATTAGCTATGTAAGCAAACTAAACAGAAAAAAAATCATTGGAAGTTTTTTGAAAATTTTCTTCTGCCGCAAAAGGTTTATATGATGGTCAGTTCCGCTTCATACAAATTTACACGGACAAATCAATGTCGCTTTTTCGAACGGACATGTCACCGTTAGTTACCTCATATACAAACAAATAATTTTCTTGATCTTTGAAAAGTTAAAGAAAATTAGAATTAAAGTCAATAAGACGTCAAAACGTTAGGAAAACTTCCGTTGTTGTTACTTAACGTTACAATGTGACCTTCCGCTTGTCATTGTTACTTTGTTCTCATTAATTTTACCAAATCTCTCTAACCGTTTCTGAAGTTTTTCCAAATTCTCAATTTTATTCATTTCTTTCGACACCGATCCACCAAACCGTTCAGCCCGTTTGCTTAATATATCAACATTTGAAATGTTTCCATTCTTGACATTGGTGCCAATATTCGACTTAGTTTTACCATCTAAAGACGCTGTAATTTCCGGTCTTGAGCCGAATCGTTCGGATCTGGCCGCTTTTGACGATTCCGCTGAAACTGGTGCGCCAAATTTCTTCGCCCGTAATTCCAGTCGCTCCTTCGTAGAAAACTGCGAGAATTTCATAATTTTTTCCCCTATTGTATCATCACTATTGACTGTATTCGAAATTGTATTTGTTCGAAGTGTTGTGCTTGTTGGACAAGTGATTGCAATTTTCCTTTTATTTTCCATTGGAGTTATCGATGAGGCTTCAGATGTTGATGACACGGAAAAGTTTCTCTTCAAAACTACTTTCTCACTTTCTACATTCAATGGAGCCGTCGGTTCCGGTGATTTCCATTTGATACTACTGGGCGGAGTCTTTAACACCATGTCTTCGGAATTCGAGTCGATGTCTTGATAAGCCAATTTAATTTCTTCATTCAATTCGTCGTCGTCCATTATATCATAATCTAGGAGGTCACAAATGTCACAAAATTCAAATGTCATCCTCCATTTTGGTCCGGCATTTGTGACGCATTTTTTTTAACACAACTTAATTCAGGAAATTAAAATTTTGAACACATGATTCCATTCAAACAAACTTCTGCGTATTATCAGCGATAGCGTCACCTCAAGCGATATAATGAATTTCGGAAGCGGACTTACGGGCTGCGTCACACTCTAACTTTTAAGAGGTTTTTGTTGTGATATCACTCGTTTTGGAAGTTTCCAGCTATAATATCTAAAAATCATGTGAAAATTTTCTATTTTTTGAAAAAAAATTCTTCGAAAAAGTTCTTCTGAGAAAAAAAATTTTCTTCGAAAAAAAATTTGTCTCCGAAAAAATTTTTTCACATGGTGCCTGCCAATATGACCGCTAATATTAGGGTGGACCGAATTCAATAATAATTTTTAGAAAAATTTGTAATAAATATTTTGTTGATTATAGGGCCCATGTAAGTGTGAATCCAAGCACTTTCCTTAAGGTCACAGGTCAGCCCGTTACTTCGGAAGGGTTTTTCAATATTGCCGTTTCTTCGATTTTCAATGTAATATAGGTATATGACACCTTAGTTTAATAAAATTTCTTTACATTCCTTGATATTTTCTGGAGATTTTAAATGAAAGGCAAGGAAAGGTAAGGTCCTTAAAGTGTAACAAAAGATTTGCAAAAAGTCGATTGAGCGGTTCGAGTTGTAAAGTCTCGGCCATATACGATAGTTAGTGGTTTTTTTCATGAATATTTCGATGATTATAAGCTTTTTTGCTGTGATGCAGATCAAAGTTCCTACAGTATTCAACAAAACAACAAAAGGGCTGAGGCCTCTCCTTAAGGTCCAAGGTCGTTCCCACTGTCGGGAAACATTGTTGTCTATTCAAGTGTGGGTCCTAGACCAACAAATTAATTTTTGAAGTTTTGTATTTGGCTGTGAATATTTGGAATATTTTTTTCAGTCATCATCTTAGGCCTCCAGGTCGATACTAGGGTCACCTGGCCAGAAAATCAATTTTTGAAATGTTTGAGAGGATGTCCAATGGAACATTTTTACCCATTGAAGTCTTGGCTCCAGACCTCATCACATTAAATCTTCATATAAAAGGTTAATTCCAGTAAATACGCGTAAACAGAGTTTTGAGAAGCCGGTGAGCACGAGGTTCAAAATTTAGTTTTTGATTTGCTGCAGAAGACGTCAAGGAAACGCAATTTCTCACGAAATTATTGGTCCCAGGAATCAACTATGATTCGTCCGAAGATCTAGTAATGATTTTTGATAGATGGTACATGACGCTTTCGCGCAGGTTTGAGACTTTAAGTATCGCCATTTCATTTTTTTTTAAACTGTGGCAGAAGTCTGCCTTACAAAAGGTCTAAATAGCTCAGTCTTGCACAAGAATTCCTTTGTTTAAGGAACGAAACAACTTTCAAAAATTACTTTTTTCATCTGTCTTATTTCTCACTTCAATCGTAAAATCAAAATTTTGATGGGGTTTGTTTTATGCGAAATGTCTACAGCCTGACTTTCAAAGACGAGCAAAGTCTAGCCGAGAGGTCGAACCGGAGTTATATGAGAAAAATGTTTCTTTGTAGAGAAGGTTGCTTGTTTCATCAGGTGTTGGTCAAGGTTCAGTGAATGGCCCATTACTTTTTATTGTATTTTTCGACGACTCAGATCCGCT
>WJQU01000775.1:0-25406 GCA_029228625.1 Pseudolycoriella hygida | reverse complement strand
GGGGGGGGGGGGGGTAGAATACACGTTTGACTCGCCAGAATGCACATTTATCGAGTTATTAACGATTTAAATGTGCTGACAGCGCTGAAAAAATTGGACGCCATTTATGGATGGCCCCTAAGCAAGTACTACAAGTCAGAGCCTATTTTTGGGAAACCGGTTTCTCGAATTTTCCTAAAATTTCACGAAATTTCCCGAAATTTCCAAAATTAAAAAAAAAACAGTTTTTTGTTGATATGACGATCGGAAAAGAAGTACTCATTTACTTACTAAAACATGCTTAAACATATATTTTACTAACGTTCCGTTAAAATAACGGCGATGAAGGCGTCTAGTTTGTAATAGGTCTTTTGCTTAGAAACTTGTAACTATTTCATCATAAAAAATACTTCAAATCAACATTATAGCTTATCTAAATGATGTTTTCTTGTAACAAAACTTATTGACTCGCTTCACTTTTCCAAAAAATTTTCTGGTGTTTTCTTGAAATGTCCCGAAAATTTCCTGAAATGTCCCGAAATTTCCTGAAATTTCCCAAAATTTCCTGAATTTCCAGAAATTTCTCGAAAATTTCCCAAAAATAGGCTCTGCTACAAGTATTATAACAACTTGAGAATCGTATCATGAAAATCACTGCACTTTGACATGAGCCGTTGACACACTAAACGCGTGAATATGCAGGGCACCCTAAAATTCTGGCTATGCCCAAGGGGATATAATACTTAACAGGAAGGAGGGTCAAATATTGATTAGGTGTATTAGCTCATTCGTTACTAGCCAAATTCTCGTCAGACCAACTTCTTTTTTCATCTTGAGGAGTATTTTGTCTGGCATATAATTTGACGTAGATCAACGTTTGTGAGTTTTTTCGGAAAAATTGGGTCTTGATGCCCACACTCTATCTGTCTCACTCTAACCAACGCTTTAGAATAGAAGAACGAAAGTCGCGTACCGGGCATCAATACCCAATTTTTTCGGAAAACGTTCTTCACAAACGTTGAACTACTTCAAATTATCAGACAGAAAAACTATTCCCCAAGATGAAAAGATGAAGTTGGTCTGACAAGAGTTTGGGTAGTGGTTACGTACTGGCTTTCCACCAAGAATATCCGGGTTCAATCCTGGTGGGGACAAATTCTGTATAGGATTTTTCTTCAATGTATAGCATGAAAGTAACGTTCCTAGGCACACCCAGGCTATGAATTTGGTGCCGCAACGAATCGTACATAGAAGACTGACAGATATGACGTTACCCATATTCCACAAATTCTGTGTACAAATATCTGAGTCTAACTTAAGGCGGAGATATAATTAACACCAGAAGAAATCCTAATAATAAATGCTAGCTACCGTTAGGCGTGGTTCGGAATTCACGTTAGGCATTTGGTCCAAAAATGCCTGCCGGTAAGACACAATGATGAGGAGAACCGGCCTTCTAAGCCTTACTAGTTTCCGACCTCACATCATTGATGGCACTAGGTTTGTGTGCAATTTACCTCTGAAACAGTAAAAGCTTTGGTAACGAAAGGATCTGTAAAAAGAATCCATCTGAGGTCATAAAAAATTGCGGGACTAGTAAATAAAAAATGATCTAGCCCCTGACCCGGACGGGTTGTAACGGCGGATTATCATTACATTATTATACTCCTACTGGTTTTCGCTCATAGATGGCACTGTGTCGCACAGCCTACCCACTGAGAAAAACATTTTAGTGATGAAGTCTCATAAAACGGTTACGATTTCGCGAAACTAGAAGATAAATAATAATGATCTAGCCCATAGGATAAGTAGGCTGACTCAGATAAGAGCCATGCACCTAGGCCGCAGTTGGGACTGCTGTGCGTACTCACTATAAAGGCAGACTATTATTATTATCACCTTAAGAAAGACGATAATAGGAAAATGAAAGGGTTTAGTCGGTGGAAGTTTTGGTCGAAGCTTAGCGCTGCTTTGGATGGGGAAGATGATCTTGTCTGCAAAGGTTCTGGTTGGTCTAGAGTTAGACCAAGAAGGAGGTTTATAGATTCAATTAAATCGGATTTAGGAGCTAGGTGACCTATAGATGGCAGCTCATCTCTATACCGAGTCATGGGATGACATGGAGGGGGTAATTCATATTTCCACTGTTACGGTGGGTAGTTCATACCGAAAAGTTCTCGATGTAATGCTGATGATCTACAAGTTTAAATTAGAGAATTCGTACGGTTACATTTGGGAGAATTCCTCTCTTGAGAAGTAAAAAACTAAAAACTTATCATTTTTCTTATTATTCGCTAGCACGTGTCTCCTTCATGCATTCCAGTATTATTTACCAGAAGAACATTTTTTTATTTTCTTCTGAACTAACATTATCCTAGCATTAGAATCCTTTCTACTAAGCAAAAAAATCTAACTTTTTATGCAACAATGAATATAATTTTGCTTATATGACCTTTATTGATAACACTCTCCTACAGTAAATTAATGTCAATTTTATTAAATTGTTATGTATTTAATGGAACCGGCATTGTAAATAGGGGACTATGAGATAATACTTTAGATGAGTGCGGTGAGCTGATATTCTAACTCGATGTCAATTTACTTTGGAGACAATTTTTTTTGTGGAATTTGATTATTGTTACATAAGATCGTAAGTTCTTTGGTGATTAACGCAAGGGAATGTACACGTCAAATTGTAGAAGAAAAATTGAATGACAAATGTTATAAATTGAAATTGACTTACGAAAATTGGTTGCTAATCTCTATTCGCCGAAGTCACTGTATATTGAACAATATTTCTGAGAAAACTTCATTTATACAGGGCTCTTTGTTGTTGTTATAATCCAATTAATTAGTTTTCTCTCTGGATGTAACACAAATCACATAACAATCGTAATCAATGATTTCAACACTGATGACGGACTCTTCAATGAGATTCTCTTTCAAAAAAAAAACTTTTAATTTTCTTTTTTAGTTAAAAAGAAAATGCATTCAAATCGCACTTATGTATTTCATTCACGAAATTAGCACATTACACATTCGGGTTAAATTAACTATCCACGATGTGCATAGTAGTAGCGAATATTTTTATTCCATGTCCCACTATAAAGCAATTTCAACACAACACAACACCACGGGGAAAAATGAAATAATTTTCTTTTTTAAGTGAATCGTCTTTTTGATTAACTTTTTTACCAACAAGACTTTTCTTCATCAAAGTACGTATACGAATCTATATGTTGTACATTTTGTATGGAATATGTGTGTGGTTACCAACAATATTACATAAATAACAAAAAAAAACGAACTTTTTTTTTCTAGATGAACACGCTGTTTGTTGTACACGATTTGATGGAGCTACGGGTTGCTTCTATTGTAATGACTTTTGCGCAGCGCCGTCACACGAATACTGCTTGAATATAGTGGGATACTGCAACTGAATCGCACGAATACAACACGAAAACTTCGCGGCCCCCACTATGGATATCGAAAATATTTCACAAGATACGAAAACCACGCCTTCTCGTTTTGTGTGTGTTTTGTTTTGTATTTTCGTTTCGTTTGTGTTTTGTGTAGAAATTGTTTTTTTTTTTATTTTCTTCTATCGCTTTTGTTTTGTTGTTATACTACCTAGAGAGAAGCGGAACGCCCTCAATTATTGTTGTATACACACAGGAATTTTATTACAATTTCTTTCTTTTTCCAAATAATAAAAAAAATGTGTGCGAACCGATTCATTTTTCTCGAGAGAGAGACGTTACACATATATATATACCTATATGTATACAAAGAGAGTGGGTCTTTTCTTTTCTGTAAGGATATAAAAATCGTTGAAATAAAGAAATTTCATTAATTTATTTTCATTTTACATAAAAGACTGAAAGAAGGAAATTTTTTTAAGCGACTCAATTTTCCTTATTTTTCTCAATTTTTACAGTTATTGAAAGTTCTTTTGAAACGACTTTGGACTGATATGTAAATTCAAAATGTTTAAGGGAAATCGAGTTCGTGGAAATGCTTTCGGAATTTACAACTAAATTATAATTCGTCGAAAATTAGAAAGAAATTCTTTAGAGAAAGATTTAAGCTTCCGGGATTTTTCCTGAGAATTTCTTTGTTCGGAACAATGGAGGTAAACTTTTGAGTTTTCCACGAAGAGGAATAATATCAAAGTTGAAAATTCAATAAGAAAGTTATTATACACACTAAGTCACAGACTTGATGAGTTGAAAGCTATGTTCAAAATAATTTTTAAGGACATGTCATTCGATCCCTATCAACACATCGTGAGTAGTAGACATTTTACTCAACATTTAAGATTTTTTATGTGAATTATTTCCTTGTCCGGTAGGTCTGAACATTTGATTCAGAACAGAAATTTGTCAAATGAATTAACGATGAAGGATACAGTTTTTCAGGTCTCCATGGTTTTAAGCCCACAACACAAAGTACAGATTTTTTATCTATAGTTTTCTTCTAATCCAAGATAGAATTTGACATTCTAGTAATTCACGAAGGATATCACGCATATTCCACCCACTAGGGTATTGTATGACGGTTCTTGCTCCTAATCTAACTCCGCAATTGTAAATCACAGCACTTGTTATGACATAAATTGTGACAAAAAATAAAACTGAACACATTGTGTTTTGATGCATGAATTTGTATGAATCTGTGGTTCTGACGATAGCACATTTGTTTCACATGCAAGAGTGGGTTCATGCCCGTTAGAAGGCAATTTTTTTTCATTCCTAGGACGTTCTTCGTCCTTTTTTAAAACAGAAAATCAGTTTTCTGAACACTCGGAATGAAAAATATGTACGAAACTCGGAAAAATATATGTTTTTGACTAGTGTGATTGCAGCTCTTGGCTTCGCCGCGGTCTGCAAACCTCACAATCGTCAAAAACATATATTTTTCCTAGTTACGTAAATAACTATTTCATTGCTTTTTTATTTTCATTTGGGTACATAATTAGCCATTTATGTACCTGGAAGTAGGGGTATAATTATCATATTGCAGCCGACTTTCATACAAACTGGGAGGTATATAATAGGCATATCATGGTCGACTCGACTATAATTTCCATTATAGTCCGACTAGAATTTCCGGTTCGACTATAAATTTAATTATAGTCCGACTATAATATCATGACGTCAAATCTCAATGAAAATTTATATAGCTTGATGAGGAACGGGTTAGCTCAGTGGTACGAACTGACTTTCTACCTAGGATATCCGGGTTCAATCCTGGTGCGGACAAATTCTGTATAGGATTTTTCTTCAATGTATAGCATGAAAAACTAAGGTTATGCATGTCGGCAAACCTCGGAAGGGTATTGCTTGCAGTTTGAATGGGAAGGAGCTAGAGCTGGTTTCTGAATTTAAGTACTTAGGAACCATTTTTTCAGAGGATGGCAAGTTAGTTAGGGAATTTGGGGAACGAAGGAAAATGGGCAACGCGGTAGCCAGTCAATTGAGGTCGCACGTGTTTAACAAAAAGGGATTGAGTAGCGAAACAAAGTTAGCTATCCACAGGTCTATTTTCAGACCGACAATTTTGTATGGTAGTGAGAGCTGGGTGGACTGCGGATATCTCGTGCATGGCCTGGAGGTTTCTGATATGAGGATTCTTAGGAGTATAGCGAAAGTTAATTGGAGGGAGCAGTGGGATAATCACATTAGGAACGGCGACATTCGGGAAAACTTGGGGGTTTCGTCAGTGAAAGAGGAGGCAAGGGCCAGTCGTCTGCGCTGGTTCGGGCACGTTCAAAGGATGGGTAATAACAGGCTACCAAAAAGGATCTTAGGTGCACAGGTCCCGGGGGTTAGGACAAGGGGTAGACCAAGTAGAAGGTTTATAGACTCTATTAAATTGGATTTAGAAGTTAGGGGACTTTCTATGGGCGAACAAACCATCTCCTTGGCGGACGATAGGAGGGCATGGAGGGGGGTACCTTCCTAGGGTTGTGTCATAAAGACCTCACACCGAAAGGTACTTAATGGTCTATAAAGTTTGATGATGATGATGATGATGTATAGCATGAAAGTAACGTTCCTAGGCACTGGCACACCCAGGCTTCATAATATGGGCAGTTGTGAATTTGGTGCCTCAATGAATCGTACATAGACGAATGACAAATATATGACGTCATGTCACCCACATTCCATGAATTCTGTGTACATATACCTGAGTGTAACTTTAGGTGGAGATATAATTAGCACCAGAAGAAATCCTAATGGTAAAATGCTAGCTACTAATAGATGGCACTAGGTTTGTGTGCAATTTACCACTGACACAGTAAAGGATCTGTAGGAAGAATCAATCTGAGCAAAACTCATAAAAAATTGTGGGACAAGTAAATAAAACATGATCTAACCTGTGACCCGGACTGGTTGTAGCGGCGGATTATTAGTATTAAATAGCTTAGCCACATAGCCACAATTTTGGCGGGTCGACCCACACCTGACCCAAAGTTTTAGAACACACAGAAAAACGATTTCTGTGAATTCTGTAACTGTGGGTCAGGTGTGGGTCGACCCACTCCGATCCTTATCTCGGACATTCACTTCAACTCGGCTATAAGCGAGCCATTATATCCCTTGGTTAATAATATACTATTACATGCTTCAGGTTAGAGCCGAAAGTAAAAATGTCAATTACTAGGGACGAAAGTTTACTTGACATTTCTTTACTTTCAGTTGTAATATGAATCGTGCAAAACTTAATACATCAGTGGGAAAACATTTTTGGCTCTTCCCATGTGACATAAATAACTATTTTAATTACCTTGCAAGCCACGATTTTTACGGGATTAGGACTGAATATCCAAAAAAAACATCCTCAACCAAAATATCCCCGTGGACAAAATATCCCCAGACAAAATAACCAGACATAATAACCACAATTTTTCCATTAAAAAAAAGAAAAAGTATCCCTGAACAAAATATCCCTTCAAACATAATATCCACACTAAAAAAAATAAGAATATGCAATGTGAAGTGTACTAACATCTGGGGATATTTTGTCCGTTTTTTGTGGGATATTTTGTCTGGGGACATTGTGTCCAGGGTTATTTCGTCCGGGGATATTTTGAGTGGGGATAATCGGTCCTAAAGCCGATTTTTACAGCGTAACACTTACAGCGGGGTTCGATTTGAAATTATTCGAAAATATTTGTTTCAGTTTATTGGACTGTATTTAGTAAATATTTATAAATTGAACAATGCAAAACACAATCCAATAAACTGAAAAAACTATTTTCGAATACTTACAAACCAAGACAAAAAAAATGCCACCTGATGGACTTGAACCCAAAATCTCTGGTCTGTGAAGCAGATGTGCTAAAGTCAGAGCCACTGATTCCATATTTATCATTGGCTCAAATTTTCTTATATCAATGAACCTTTAAAAATTGAATTTACAAGTGCGGTGATTGCGTTTGACAAATGTGATCATCATAGCAGCAAAATTTTGAAGCAAAACGGTGATACACATAAGGGGCCATTCAAATAGTGCGTTCTCTAAAAAAGACGGATTTTAGACCCCATGCAACGATACATGGAAAAACAATTTAAAATGTATGGAGCGCACACTTTTCTCAAACTCCCTCCTCCCAAAAAAACGTGCGCACTATTTGAATAGCCCCTAGACTCGTACATTGTCACTTAAACCAATGGCCTGTTTAGCTAGAAGTACAATGTCGATTTTACGAGTAGAGAAATTTCTTCATCGCTTCAAAAACCCTCTCTATGAAGAAATCTCTCTTCTCGAAAAAAAAAATTGTACAAAATTTTCAAGGGACCATAACGGTCGAAGTTGAATAAAAAAAACAAAAATTTCGAACCGATCCACCCTATAAGTATATAGTATATTAATGTACATATTATATACCATAAGTACGGATCTTGTGGCTATTACTTGCAGAGTGTACAGTACATCGTACGTATCATTTGTTCATTGTAACATAATCGCTTGTTCTTCTTATAACGAATGTGTACATTGTACATATCACTTCTAAAAAAATTCCATTGTACATCGTACGTGTCACTTGTTTATAAGGTACATGCCACTTGCAATAGTGTCAGTTAAACCATTATTTTTACCGGACATACATCGTGTAGCTGCGTTCAAAGCTGCCATAATTTGTATAATAAACAATTTCGGAAAAAACGACAATAGAATTCTTTTGTTCTTTTTTTAGAAATTTTTTTATGCATCTTTCGCCCAAAATGTGCCATTTTTCGCACTGAAAACCTGACTTAATTTGACGTATTTTGGTCAAAATTCGAAATCGACTAATAAAGCCATATTAGTCCAGTTCGAAAGAATTATAAGATTGTGCAACTTTTTCATTCAGGAGTGGCCAGTTCATACTCGCTTACATCTGTGCGACGTATTCGAGTATAACCTGGCCAGAAGGGTACAACGTTTGTTAAACAATTGGGCCATAAACTGCATTATCACACCGTTTACATCACTAGTTTGCACCATAATACAATAGAAAGAGCTTTCAGAGCTTTCAATTTCAATGGCGAGTGGTATAAAAATGTCAGATTCTTTCATTTTCGTGAAAAAATTGGTTCATAATTTTCGTATTAAATACGGTGACTCCATGATAGACTTTTCCCCCAATGAAGATGAAGAAAAGTTTTGCTTGCGACGGATTCCCAAGTCCAAACTTAAAAAAAGTTCTTCATGGCTACCCATTGAAAACATAAAAAGAAAGGTCGGACAACCGGCCAAGGAATGTTCTTTTCTTTTACTAGTCAAAGGAAATGTTGCACAATCTTATTATTCCGTTACTGTAATATGATTTTATTAGTCGAGTCTCATTCATAAGTTGACGTTTTTCAATGGTTGCTTCATGAAATGTTCAAGTTCATTTCGTATATAATTTTCGTGTTTTGTGCTCAAAATGGCTTTTTATGCGAAAGATACATAAAATTATATATCCAACATGCACTACATGTCGTTCATATATGCTCTACTGGTGAAAAGTCCACGGGCTGCCGCCCTGGGACTTTTCACCAATCTCGCACAATAGGACCGACATGTAGTAAATACGTGGTGCATAAATAACTATTAAGCGAATTACGGCAGTAAAAATGTTTAGGAGAGTTGTGAATGCCAGCGAACTCATGATCTCTACTCCTTTCTTGTTGGTATACTTTATTACTAGCTCCTTATATTATTCATGACTAATTCAGTTCTTGGAAATAGAAAAAGCATAACACGACTATTGGTGACAAATTTGCCTTCCAATCGATTGCATAATTCGAAAGGAATCAGAGCAGTTCTGTTAGTTGGCACACGGCCCCCATTATTAGTCATAAAATGTTGCACATATCACTGCATTAACCAAGCGAAGTAATTTATTGAGTGAAGTCTGTCAAATCCGAATTATCTTATGTCTAATTAAAGGAACTAATTGTCAAACATTTGTATAAACTAAGGATTCAAAATGTTTTGGCACACATTATTCTATTTTGACTTCTAATAATTCTAATCTCGATTTGCTCCTCTGTAAATTCTTGTTCCGTTACAAAAAAAATAATAAATTATGCAAGTCGCATTTTTTGTCAATTAAATTTGTCAACTGAACGAATTCGACGTTCATTTCAATGAACCTACACTCCAACTCAATAAAATATTAAAACTAATAAATCGACTCCGAAGCAAATTTTCACGATCGCTTAGTAATCCAAACCAACTAATTTACGACGTCATTTTTCTCACACACTTTTTAATACCCAAAAAAAAAACCATCAAAACCAACAAGAAATCTAAAAATCTACTTGATCCACCAAAACCTCAACAATTTCCCAACAATTTAACCAAAAATATAAACTCAGATGAGCATCCAACACATCAAATTAGATATTTTCTTTTCTTTTTTGCTTCCATTGGTATATAAAGTGTACAGTACATCATAGGAACGCGGCGTATTCTTCGTCAGACGCAAGTCCGTTATTAGTTCCGCGTTTTTTTCAAATTTTTTACCCCCTCCCTCCCTTTCATAATTCTATGAGTATATCAAGAGCGCAAAAACTAATCGTCTCTCTGTGTCTCGCATATCGGTTAAGTTTAACACGAGGTGGCGCAGTTTCGTGCGATGTTCATTATGGCATGGTTAAGGGTTGCGACTGGTGACTCATGGAGCTATTAGTCGCAGCATAACATTCTTGCAGACTTGTGAAAAAAGAGAACTCAGTTAACATAAATCGACGCGCTCATCGCGTCATCGGCTTCTGTCAAAGTATACATCATTTCATGATAAAATGCTGCTGTTAGCCGCAGCATAACATTTTTGCAGACTTGTGAAAAGACAAATCAGTTAAAATAAATTGACGAGCTTAATGCGTCATCGGCTTCTGTCAAACTATGCATAATTTCATGATAAAATGCTTAAACTGCCAAATGATTCTTACTCTTTCCTAGAATTGATTTAATGCGTCTAACGTCTCTATACTCTACCCGAAGTCAATTGTGGAGTTTCAGGGCACAGGGCTCCTTGTTTTTTTAATAAGTTCTAGGTTGATTAACGTGATTTTTGTTAAAATTTTAAGAAATGTACATTGATGAATAATTGTGACTTAAATCTTTCAGCGTCACCCTAAAAGTGATCGGTTGTTTTATAGGCGAAGACAAACACTTGCGTCACAATTACCACTTCAGGGTTTTCCGATTGATAGTCAAATATACGCATATATCCAAGTAGTTATATAAGTTTTTTTTCTTCATTTTTTCATTTTTAATTATTTGTTTTATGGCATTTATAGTTTCCTGTGTTCGGACTAAATAATGCACCTGCTATATGTTTCAATTTCTTATAAAATGTTTACACATGATATTCCGAAATTATAGAGGAAAAGTGAAAAACGAAAATGAAATGAATAAAAAAAGACTGAATGAAGAGTATACTACTGTGCGAGAGTATATAAGCTGAATTCATGAATATGAAGTGGAATGGAAGAAAATAAAACAAATAAACTCTCATCTTCTAATATACACTAAATAGGACCGGATATACCGACTAATATCTTTATATAAGCCAAGAAAGTAGTTAATATTTTTAAGATGTTTGTTACTTTGCAACTGTTCACAGATAATGTAAGATAATTCTTAGTTTGTGTATTTAGTGAGATGAGTTCGATTGTGTGGCAAAATGCTTATTTTTCATAGCAAGCTGTTTAGCGCCCTCTAGGTGTAGTCACTTGAACCACTGAATGTTATTTAAAGGCGTTTTCGTTTTCTCAATCGGCATAGACGCAGAAAACAGAATCGCCGCAAGGGTAAAATAGCCCCGTACGACGTAATCCTGTCAGAATCTTGACTTATTTGGATGTGTAAAACTTTGTTTTACTGTTTTATGCACTGTAATGTCACCAATCAATCAATTTATTTATTACAATTATGTTAAGGTTGCCCTCATACAACGAACGTTGGATATAAGTACGAACTAACTATTGGGAAGATCACATACATTTAATGACACAACTTCTGACGAAAACAATTGACAGGATACTAAAAGTAGTCAAATACAACAATAAGCGAATAGTATAATCATTCATTTTAGCAATTCACTTAATAAGCATTTAGTCATAAGGATGACAAAGAATATGCAGTCACTTAGGAAGTCGGAGCACTAGGACAAAGCACAGCAAGAGGTCAAACTAATAATGCTAGAGATACTAAGAATCAAATGCATCAACAAATTTAAGAGGGATTGCTCGCACAAAAAAAAAGTTCAAGTCATTCAGTTCAACGTACACATGGCTAAGCAAGATACTCTAAGTAGTTTTTATTAAACGATTCAATCGACACTGCGTTTCTCACTTTTAAAGGCGAAGCATTCCACTCACTAAATCCACGGGCAAACAAGAATCTGTTATCCCCTTCCTTATGTACCACGAGATGTTTAATGCGAGCTGAGCTACTAAAACCCATAGACTCCGCAGATAACCCGGCCCCACATTGAAAATCCTGTACAGAGCGATCATTGCCCTAAATTTAAGATGTCCTATCAAGCCCATCCCCATAAGTTTATTTTCTATTTCTGTGAGACTCCCATCCTGGATTTACCATAAACATACCGGACCACAGAATTGAAGGCACGTTGAAGAATCTTAAGAGCACTCCCATGAAGACCATGAAAATAAACCTCACAAGAGCATTCAAAATGTGGCATCAAAAGAGACCTTGTCAAAAGTTGCCTAGTTTTGATAGGAGTAGAATTGGCAAGAGGCCAGAGATAGCGTAGACCAATAGAAACCTTCCGCGCAACCACCTCAGCATGATCCGACCATGAGAGACTGTGATTAATTGTCAGACCCAAATTCTTTACGAAGCGTCCATCCTGACCCAGTAACAAAACTTGATAAGAGACAGAACCATCAACCACTTGAGGAATAACCTTCACCGTAGCGGACGAGCCCATCACGATGGCCTGAGACTTAACAGCATTAAGAAAAAGTTTATTTACGGCAGCCCAAGCACTCACAGCAGCAAGATCTGTTTCCACCAGCCTAATGCAGTGGCTCACTTCATCAGCACTAAATACTTTACATAGTTGGACATCATCTGCAAATAAATGAGGGAACATATACCTAATCGAGTTAGGCAGATCATTGACATATAAAGAAATTTGACCCCTGTGGTACACCCCTAGTCACACTGAGCCAATGTCACCACCTATTTTTTTTTTAGGTAATTAGAGCTCGCAAGGTAAAGAAAGTTATCGAATATCCCTAACGAGCATATTGCCGTGACAAGATTATCTCGAAAAATGACAGCTTTTGGAACTTTTTCTTCGACGATCGGAACACGGGTCTGTCTGAGGAAGAAAAATTTCGTTTGTAGGACCTCTGGCGAACGCTGAGTGGCAGTTCATTTCAATATGAAATAAAATTTTGATTAGAAAATTGGATATTCTACCGACAGTCATTTGTTACATTTGACTTTTTTTTTAAATTATCTTGAAAATTAGTCCAAGAAAAATGCGAGAGACTGTGGCGATCACATTAACATTGTAAATAAAATCAATTTATTCTTATGGAGTTACGAGGATTGTCGGGTATAAATACGGAACATATTTGTTAATAAAATCAATCGATGTTTATACATCAACATGAACATATCGTTTCATTTGTAGAATAGAAATTCTTCCCCTCTACAAAATTGGTGACCCCGACGTTCACAGAACACAGTTCTGAACGACAAAAATGTTCCGTATTTATACCCGACGATCCTGGTAACTCGATTAGATTAAATTGATTTGATTTACAATGTTAATATGATCGCCACAATTCCCTCCATTATATTGTCGAACATAAAAACCTTGCAGCTGCTATAGTTTATGATATCATAATCTAGCGTGAACGTGGCTGACGCTGCGCTAGATCTCGAATATTGATCAACGAAGTGACCGAGGACTATTTTCCATGCGGTTATTTTGCAGGGAGGTGCGGAAAATAAAAAGTTTTTTTCTGAAGTTTTCAACATTCTCCTTAATTTGTCATATTTTTTACATGTACGAGGCAAGAGCCATGCAACTGTACGAAATTTTAAGAGATCTGAAGTCTGAGATGACGATTGTTATTTGTCGGCTTTCATACTTCCGTCATAAAATTTATAAAATACGCAAGACACTAAGAGAATGAGAGAAAAACTTGCATTATCAATCATTTCTCGCACCTCCCTCTCCCTCAGGGGTTGTCTTAGAGAAGGTATTTGTCACGAATATATTCTGTTTGAGTCTACTTTTCATTACTTCAATTTATATCCTACAGAAGGAACCGCGTTCACCTATCAACGTCTTCGCTACCTCTTAACGTCAAAACGCTACCTAATAGTCAAATTTCTCAACAATTAATGCATCTTTATAGAAATCGACATGGAAATACTATTTTTCAGTAATTCAATGTTCCAGTTCCTACACCAGCTTAAAGTATGGTATTGAACTTCGAAGTGTTAATGTCAGGCTAACCTAAAGCACAGAGGTGGGGAAAGTTCTTTAAAGGAATTAATTTTTCTTATAATTCTTTAACACCTGACGGGTTAGTTCAGGATATAATATGAAGTTATGAAGAGGTGAATGTGTAAAGGTCGAGTTCAGGTCAATTTGATAATCGACCTGAGCGTTAGTTCCATCTTTTTCCATTTTGCCTGATTTTCGACAGAGACTCTGGAAGAAGTCAAATAGCAAGGAAACACATGAACGAAAGGCAAAGCCTTAGTGCCCAAATTTTCTGATCTAATCAGAGATTACATCTTTAGCAAAATACATAAAAACTTAACAAAAAATCCGAATTCATTTAATGAGCAAAATTTTCTACGAACTCATCTCACAAAACAGAAAGAAATAAACATCATCAGTCAGTCATCGTCATCATCAGCACGTAAAACAAAACATTTTCCAATTGTACAAAAGCAAAAACGAATGAGATATTGAGTTGTTATTGTTTGGCTGAATTCGCTTATGAAGTCGACATGTATTTTGGCTATGCCCCGCCTTTCCAACATTCTTTTTCCCTCGGTCGTGTATTTTCTTCGTGTCATAACAATGCCAATTGTTATCCACTCATGTTTCGAGGTGCGCATGTCGAAACAATATCAGCGATAACTATTTCGGTGAGAGGTGTAGGTTGATGATTTGATAGTGTAGAGAATTCTGTTTGCAATTGAGAGATTACGTTGATTATGTGTATGAAACTTGGTGTATGTCGTTACGAATGGGGAAGCTATGTGAACGTTGCTCAAGAAGTTCAGTTGTGAATTTCGTAATTAAAATGGGAAACAGGTTCCACACTCAGCAGAAATGCTGAAGTATGACAGTCGTAAGAATTTTGCTTGTGATCCCTCCGGCTTATGTTATCCCTCATCCTGAGCTCAAAAAAACTTGATTCCGAAAAACCATTCAATTAATTAACTCAACACAATTCTTGTCATATTGTGATCGATGGGAGATTAATGTCACGTTGTGTTGTCTAGAAGAAAAAAGTTTCGCTTATAATGAAACCAAGTACTTCTCTCAACGTCCCATGCCATTCCTACTTAACTTCATTTATTGAATTCATACTTGCGGTCATTGTTTCTGTTTAAATATACAGTAACCCTCAACACATTGCCTGCCGCATAAAGAAAATCTTAGGGATGAATGCAGACCACGCGTGTCGCATGGATGTAATTTACATGACTAAAAGTGTACAAATTGGGGTGGAAATTTTAATAAAGAGGGCATGCCACACAAAAACAGTGTTTTTCTGACCACTTCCCCCTGTCACAAAAAATTTAGGTTTTTCCCTAAAAAATGAATGGATTGTTTCGCGATCTCTTCTTCCGTCATTAAGAGTGATATACACCACATCTTCGATTTTCGAAAATTTAATCTTAATCGAATCTCTGAAGAAAATTGTTTGCCAAAAAATTTTGTTCGGCTGCGGAAGGTGTTCAAAAGTACCTCTGCACTAAAGTCACTGAAAATGTTTTTTCGTGATATTTTCCCGATGATTTCTCGGATCAGACTTAATTCGGCCTTATTTGTGTAGGTTTTCAAAAATTAAAAAATCGTCGAAAGTCGATCTTCAGTCCGGGCAATAGCGATTCAAAGCTGAAAAAATGCACTTTTTGAAAGAACTGAAGAGGGCGCTAACAGCGGCAGCCAACAAAACCATCAGAAGCGTAATGATTTAAAGTTTCAAAAACACTGTGGGGATCTTTCGGTCAGGACTGTTTGTGGACCAGAGAGCCTATATACACTCAGAGAAATGTTATGTTTAGCGCAACTATATCGGGGTCACCCATAGTTGTTCATAGTTGTTAGTGTATCCATAATATTTTTGCAGTAATCATGTAAGCATGGCAACCATGGCTGTTGCAAACATGTTATGGATACCCCAACTAATGTTACATTTACCTTAACTATGAAGGGAAAATTTTTGAGATTGGTGTAAAGCAATGAATATTAGGGGTGTCAAAAGTTATATGGTAAAACGTTTCGAAAATTTGGGCTCTCCAGTCGGAGAACGTTGTTTTTGGACGCTGATGAACAGTGTGTATGGGTGCTACCGAATCCGAGTGAGTTTAGGCGGTGCTCATTGACAAAGACCGTCAAAAATAATGAAAAAAAATGAAATATTAACGTCAACACGAATGAGGCCAATGTCAGTCTAATCCGAAAAATCATCGCGAAAATATTACGAAATAACGTTTTCAGCGAATTTGGCGCAGAGATACATTTCAACACCTGCCATACGTGAACAAAATTTGTTGAAAAAAAAAATTTCTCCCACGATTTTCTCAGGATAGACCAGAGATTTGATTAAAACCAAATTTTCGAAAATCGAAGATGGGATGTATGTAAGTTTCATACATTCTGGTTGAGATATTCGTGAAGTTGTCCAACCTTTTGTAAAATATTCCTTTCAAATTCGCTTTCTGCTCATTGTTCAGGGATGTTATAGGAACTTTTCAGAGAGCCAAAACAGCATAACAGCTGATTGAACAATGTCGTACGTGAGCGATAAAAATTTCTCTAGGCCAATCAGATTATAGTATTTGTCATACGTGAGCGAAACAATTTAAAATGATGTGCTCTGACTCTCTGCATGAATACTTTACGCAAGTAAATGTCACACTCTAGACATCCTGACACACGTTATGATTTCAAATTATTTGCTCCTTCAAAGAAAGTATTGTATTACAGTGACCGAATCCTAAGATTGTGCAACTTTTCATTTTACTAGCTGGTCTACAAATACATTGAAAATTAAAAATGTCATCAGAATAAAATTAATATTCTTAACAAGAAAACACCATTAACGCCATTAACCTTCGATTCTTGTCATGAAATCAATTTTTAGTTTTGGCGGGACTTTTCAAAACGAACGAACTGCAAAATTATTCCTTTTGCAAAGAAAAGGGTTTCTGCGCTGCACATTTTACGTACAAAGTAATTGATTAGTTATTTGATTATCTGTTTCGTAAAGTCTCGTCAATACCAAAAATTGTTTTCATGACAAGAATCGAAGGCAGATGGCGTTTTCTTGTTGAGAATGTTGTATGCTTATGACACTGCTCACTTTGAATGTATTTGTAGACCAGCTGGCAAAATGAAAAGTTGCACAATCTAAGTATTCGGTCACTGTATTATTGTATAGTATACAATGTATACCAGTAATAAATACACAAAATGTGTTATCTCCCGATTACGATGTAAATTTTCTTACGAAAAATTTTACAGATTTTTCAAGTATACGCTCCCTTCTATTAACCTTTGCTATACTTCTTAGAACCTCCAGGCCATGCACAAAGTACCCGCAGTCCACGCAACTTTCACTACCATTCAAATCGTTGGCCTGAAGATTGACCTGTGAATAGCTAACTTTGTGCCGCTACTTACTTAATTTTTGTTGAAGATATGAGACCTCAACTGACTGGCCACTACGTTTCCCATTTTCCTCCTTTCTTCAAATTCCCTAACTAACTTGCCATCCTTTGAAAAAATGCTTCCTAAATATTTAAACTCAGAAACCTGTTCTGGCTGCTCCCCATTTAAACTACCCCAACTTTCACATTCCCTTGCAAATTTGCATGCCTGATGATCTGAACGGAAAGATATTACTGTTTTTGAAAAATTAAAAAAGAAGAATCGGTTTTAAGAGAAAAACGCTCGGATTCGGGTATTGAAAGGCTAGGAAAAAAGCTCTGGATCGGATTTTGAAATACAGGAAAGAAATCGTAAGCTTGTGCACTTTTTTAATTTCTCTCTTATCGCTCCTTTCACGTATTCGCTTGTATATTTCTCAAGTAAAACCGGTTTTTCGGTTGAAAGAGTTAAAACGAAGCGTTGCACAATCTTATGATTCTCTTCCTGTAATAAGCAGTTATTCTCAGAGTCTTTTATAAAGATTTCGGACTGTGTGGAGTTGCCGGATTTTCCTCATTCTCATTAAGGGGGGCCAGTTTGTCTATTTTATTCGTGTTGTGAAAATTGAGTATGAAGCCGGACGGGTCCTATTTTCTTCTATGAAATTTTAGCCGAAACAGTCTCGGTTTCGGTTCGGCTCTCATGATTTGTTTATTTAATTTAGCGTATGGTTTTTCGTACATCTTATTTTACAATTATATATTACATTCTATTACGTTACAATTGTGATTGACCGAGAGATCATTACGACAGGTTCGGTCATAATTCTCTCAAATGTACACTAGACTTTACACTTTTTCTATTTTTCACACTTCTCATTCACAGTCGATTTGTTTTTACGATTTTATTACCGGGGAGTTTGGCTAGCCAACAGTTCCGGCGACCGGTTGATGACATTTTTGTCTGCTGGGGATCTCACGAACCCATTTGTATGATCTGGGCGTCATCTTTCGCGTCTATTTTTGATGAATGTTGTGTCATCTATGGTACAGCATGGGGACCATTCATTGATCATTGTTTTCGTTACAGGCAATCGAATCCTATAACTACCCAATTTAAACGAAGCGTCGAAACTTGGCTGAACTTGTGGACGTCCCTGAACTAAATTTTTGAAGGAAAAAAGCCATTCGTTAGCGGGGATCGAACCCGGGTATTTCTGGGGGAAAGCAAGCGCGTCACCGCTCTCAGGAAAAAATGTTGGAGTCTCGGGATGGTGTCCCTATCTATTCTGAAAATGAGGACTACCACTTGTTATCGGATTAACGACAAAGAAACATTGTCATCCCCCTCGAATTACATACAAAATGCCACATAGATAATCACCGTATACATAATTTAGAATCTAAAAAGCATTCTTGGTCCATCCATATGCGAACTGTGAAGTATCTCAAATTGTAAAATTAATAATGGCAATCCAATTAGTGTTTTTAACCCATTGAGTATGGGAATTCCATATAACCCCAAAGGATATTCGCTTTCAGGCAGTAATAAATTCAATCAAATCAATGATCATCAATTTATTGCAAATTAAAAGATGTGCCAATCTACAAAGCGCGCACATTACCTGTTTAAATACTCTGCATCAAACCGATATCTCATGTACATTTAACATTTTATACAATTTATAATTGGAACCAATTATCTTGAAAATTATGCTCGTAGCTAGTTGCTATTATTCAAATTGTTTACATTAAGCGTTAGTATTGTTGTGTGAGAAATCTCTTATTTTTTCCGTTTCTTTCAATTTAATATCCTTTGTCGGTTTAATTTGTTGTTTATGCGCCTGGCTTACTGTTTTATTAAAAAAAAATCAAATCGAAACATAAACGAAAAATATTCATGTATTTAATGCGATTGAACACCGGTTCGGATCTATCTTTTCATGTATATTTATACATACATGGAATGAATGGACATACTTGATGAGTGATGTATCCATAGGGAGTTCATGACTTTTGTGTTTATAAGATACAGAAAAATTAAATTCTTTTTTTTTTTCGTTGTTGTTGTTGAATTAGTTGTAGTATAAGTGTTTTTTTTAACTTAAATATACCTAAACACACAGTCACGTGTTCTGTTTGATGTTCAATTACAAAAATGTGGAGCATTACATTGAATATTCTTTTAATTGTCCGATATCAAAAAAGAATATTCATAACAACTTACAATAGGTATGTGCTACAAATCACAGTATATGTAGGCGTTTGTATACTTTTTGCAGTATTTTTGATACTTGGAAATTCATCTCTGGGTTGAGGTTGACTCATAATTACTTAAGAAACATTTACCTCGAAGACTAAACGAAGTCAAGTTTGCTATAAAACCCACAAAGTCCATAACTTCAAACAACTTATTTTTCCTTTAAACAACTATGGTTACAGATTTTGACACGGCTACTAATTTTTTATAGCATTTATGAAAGGCCTCAAAAATTCAGAAAGGTGTGAAACGCAAGAAAGTCATGTCACTTAAAAAGACACGTTAACATTGCAGAGAAATGATAACGGCAGCTCACGCGGCGGCCCTGCCGGATAGAATGAGTATGTGAAAATTTCAGAAAAAAATGAATGCTATGGACCAAGACGTGCGACATAACCACAATTCGAGATTTATGAAAATAATGAATTTTCAACTCGATGGATTTGACTCAGAAAATATTTGATTCTTCTTTCCTCTATGTCATAGAAATTTCCACCATATTTGACGTTTGTCTCGTTGTATGAATAACGTCCACATGGTTCACATACTCATTCTATCCGGCAGGGCCGGCGCATGAGCTTCCGTTTTCATTTCTCTGTAACATTGACGCAGTGCACCGTGTGACATTTATTTCTGGAGGCGTGTGTCAAAATCGGGCAATACGCCAAATTTACTAAATAGGGCAAAATTGGATAAGGATGTTGAATCTATCATGAGCTACAAGCAACGCTACAGTAATTTTTTTTTAATTTGTACCGATTTTGCCTTATTTGGTAAATTTGGCGTAGTGCCCGATTTTGACAAACGCCTTCATTTTGAAAGAAATGTCACACTGTGCATTGGTTCGATAGTTGCCTAATTTCACACAGACCGTTTCCCTATTCCGAATTCGTTGGCATATTTTTCCTCGTAGATTTTTTCGTAGATTTCTGTCTTCTCCTTTTAAAACCTCCTCGTCCTGCTGCAGGTTGCTTGTTTCATAGCCTATTGGTGGATCAATTATGTACGCGTTCGGTACTTTCAAGTGGAATGCAACAATGTCACTGAATCGTGATTGGCCGTTGGTATCTGTAGCGTGAACTTCTTCGAAACAAGTGAAACTCTTTCCTTTTAACAGATCGGTAATGGCATGTTTGACGCTGTGGTGTCTCGCTGTGATGAGCAGGTTGTTGTGTGAGCAGCTTCCGGTAACATGTGCGATTGTTTCATTCTCTCTGCCGCATTTACGACAGAGCTTGGAGGTGCTGACAATTCCTGGTACCGCGTTGAGAGCAGCGTAATTGCAATTTAGCTTTATTGCAGATACCCATTCCGATGACGATAGAGTATTCTTATTATAAATGAAGTCGTTGCTTGGGGTGTGATTTTTAAAATTCTTCACCCCGGAACCCTGGTACTTTAGGTTCCAACATTTTTCAAATGCCTCTTCTCGAAGTGATGTCCCAAGAGCTTTCGACGAATAACCCGTTACGTTCAATTTTTTGACGTAGTCATCCATTTCTTGGACGCAATCCGATATGCTTTGGTAAAGCCCATCGTTCACCTGGCTTAGTTTGTTAGTGATTGCAAAATGTTGAAGGAAAACATGCTGATCGGAATAATCCAAGTCCGCGAAGCCTCCTTGGTGCGTAAAACATATGGTCGTTGGTTCGCATTGGCGGTCCGATTATTTCTTTAACTGTTCTTCGTATCATGACATCCAGAACGTCTGTGACATACGTTGGAATTTTGTTGAGAATCGCAAAAAACTATGTTCTCCCATGCAAATTTAATGTTTTGTCACTGACGGAACGGTTGAAACTTGGGCAGTATTACCTGATCAGGCGCCGAGGCAAAACACAATCTATTGCGTGGGAGTGTTAGAAGTTGATCTCAGCTGAAAAACGGTACTCACGGCTGAATATAATACCTTGAGCAACGTGGGGAATAGTTTCGATGAGTTATGTATGGCGTGAGTCTTAGATGCACAGGTCCCGGTGGTTAGATCAAGGGATGGAACAGGGAGAAGGTTTTTAGATTCAATTAAATCAGGTTTAGAAGTTAGAATTCTTTCTGTGGCGAACAAACCATCTCCTTGGCGGGCGAAAGGAGTGCATGGAGCGGGTTGTATCATAAAGATCTCACACCGGAAGGTACATAGGGATCGTCCGTAAATTACGTAACGCTTTTTCAGTGTTGCTACAAATTTTGAATCAACGATATCTAGGGATAGAAGCATTCTAAATGGGGGATCGACCAGATCGACCATAGATTTGACCATTCTGGAATGCTTCTATTCCAAAATATCGTTGATTTAAAATTTGTGGCAACACTGAAAAATCGTTACGTAGTTTATGGATGACTTCATAATGGTCTATAATGTTTGATGATGATGTGAGTCCACAATGCGCCGCCATGAATTATGAGAACCGGCTCTAGGTTCAGTTTGAACAGATGAAACGTAATGTTCGTTCATTAGTTCAATACAAGCCATAAGCAGTTGTTGAAATATTCTCCGGGGCACCCCAAGAGCCTCTTCTTCTCGAGAGAAATATGCTTATGATTCAATGACACACCTAAGCTTATGCTGATGTATACAAACACACACGCACAATTTAATTTTCTCAGTAGAAAGCATTTTTTGCGTTTGCAATTTGTTATATTCTCGTCACATTCAACCCGGAAAAAATTTTTCCTCAGACACATAACAGACAATTGAAAGTTCCAATGTATTTCTTTAGCAGCCCCTCCCCATCGTCTGTCTCGTTCCTAATTGTAATTGTAAGCCTAATGAGTAATTGTTAGTAACTGCCATCCAAATTGCCTGAACGGAGCATAAGATCACTGCCGTTTTCACCGAATACATTTTCGTCGTTTGCAATTTACGGTCGATAGATGTCACTTTCCAATTATGCGGCGCTCTTAATTCAATAACAAATTGAAACTAATGATACACAGTCCATCGATAAAATTCTATAAAACCGAACCCCAAATTTAAAGCGATTCTTGTATGGACTGTACAGAATTTTCGATTATGGCAGTCAATTAGAGATGAGTGTGTATATCATGTGAACCACAAGAACAGAAGAGTATTGAATAACCAATGATTTACGCTCAAGTTAAATCCCTTATCGGCACTAAATTGTGTTTTATCCATTTTGAAAATATTTTTCAACGGAAAATGATGGGAACAAGAAAAAGTAATTTTGTAAATGTATGTTGAACGAGGTGGCTGGGTAGTTGTTTTGAACTTTTCATGGAAAATAAGTTTCGTGGTAGTTTTATTTATTTTTCTTTTGGATAAATATAGTTATTGTTGTCTTGAGACTATGAATCGCCTATAAAGTGTTGCAACAAAAGTTAAATCAAATAAACAACAAAATGTATGCCAATTTCTAAGTGAAACGGGCGAAGTGGAGTAAATTATTTATTGAGGAATTTTGACGCTTGAATTTTGCTTCTCTACAAGAAGTAACGTCTTTTTTTAAAGAAAATATCAATGAGGAAAGACGGATTACTTTCGCTTAATAGGATAACTAACAGTCCCAAGAGTATACAGACTTCAGAAAAGTTGTTGGTATTTTCTCGATATTTTTACACTATCGCTCGACATGAGCGCCACCGTTCAAGACGCCGCCTACACTTTCTCGATCAGCCGAGCCGCCAGTCGTTCAGCCTTTCAAAATTCACATTTTTAGTGCGACGTAGGCTTATAACAAAATGTACAAAACTTCATGAAGAAATTCATAATATACGACGAAAACCTGGAAAGATCGTGTGCATCAATGACTACGCCATCTGTAATTCTCCAGCTAACTATCATTTTTTAAAACAATAAAACTAATTCCAACAACACCACTGACTATGGACGCAGTGCCACGACACAGGTAGTATACAAAGAATTATTTTGATTGACATTTCCTCCGGTGGTCAACACCTCCGATTGGTGCATGTTATCTAAATACTTTCGATTTAAAAAAAATAATAGATTTCAATTGATGTGATTTGCTCGAATTTATTTCAACGTTTATCTTGTATTTTGAAGATTACCGCAATGCTCGGGCTTTGTCGCAATAATGGACAAAAAAAGACAATCGGTTACTGTATATGTATGAGAATTTGGATTGTGGGAAAAAGCGGAAAATTTTTTTGATGCTTAGTAAGCAGGAAGGAGTCTAGCATTGTTACCCGGGCTTCGCCCGGGATATGGTTTTAAAAACATAAAAAAATTGTTCGGTTACTTATACCATTATTGTTTTAAACTTCAAACAGTTATCTACATAATCAGTTTTTGAGCAACAAGAATTGATCAGAAACTTTAAACTTGCTGGAAATTTGTCAAAACTATGTTTTATAGCTTAAAAGAGTCACACAGAGTCACCTATTTTCAGTTCTGACCCATAATTATTTACTAATATTTTTTATGCTAGAGCCGACCAACAGACCAACCCAGAGCTCTAGGTTGGACCCATCTACACTTGTAGTGGGCAACAGTGCTCCGCTGAGTTTTCTTAACATCAATGCAAAAACATATGTTTTAGGGTCGACCTTTGGGCCAGCCTATTTGCTAGGGACAGGCATTGGATCGATATATCCAGGACAACAAAATATTCCCCTATTTTTTCTTCAACGCAACACAAAAATCTCATCATTAAAGAAATATCCATGAAAAACAACCAAGTCATGTAGCTCGAGTTAGGCCCATACAATGGTCCCTACCAGTCAGGACTACTAAGTCGATTTTCACCAATTTTTTTTTTTTTTTTCTTAAGTATATTTCATTCAAAATCTTGAGGAGAGATTTCTGCACTAATTTCGTGCAGATGTAAGCGAAAAATATTCATCAACCATCCAAAAACATCGTTTTCTGAAATCGTGGTAATTATCTTTGTAGCAAACATTGTGTACTTGCATTCCTTTTTAGACTTCTTGGAGTGTCGTCGTAAGTTTCGATTGTTTAATTTTATTTTATAATCTTTTTTTGAAGATATTTCTGTTCAAATATCTGTTGAAACACAATGAAAGGAATTTTTTTTGTTAAAGTCGGACGACCCTTGGAACTAAAGATGACACCCATAAGATGTTTCCCTCAGTATTTGTATCAATACCACAAAAAGAACTTGTACTTCATAAAACAACCACATATGTAGCAATATTAAGGTGCAATATATGAAAGATGCATCCATCTGCACCTCACTACACCTTACTACACCTTGGTGCACTTCACTGCACCTTAGTGCACCTGACTACACTGCCTCATTGCACCTCATTACACTTCACTGCACCTTGATGCACTGAACTACACCTCACTGAAACTCACTACACCTTACTGTGCCTTGCTGGACCTGACTCAAGATGCATCAAGGTGCACCAAGGTGTAGTAAGGTGCACTAAGGTGCGGTAAGATGTAGTGAGGTGTACCAAGGTGCAGTGAGGTACAGTGAAATTCAGTGAGGTGCAGTAAGGTGTAGTGAGGCGCAGTGAGGTGTAGTGACGTGTAGTGTGGTGCACTGAGGTGTAGTGAGGTGTAGTGTAGTGAGATTCAGCACGGTGCAGCGATGTGTATTGAGGTGCAGTGACATTTTGGATTTTATATTATAGAAGAGGATTTCTCCGTATTTTTCTTGCAACTTAAACTTGTGAACTTGTTTATTTGCCTAGAATGATAATTTCCGACTTATCCCTCTAGTGTATTTTTATTTTTCTCGGTAATTCTGTTCTCGGTAGATAAAGAACTATTCGCCTGTCGTAACGCATTTTCCTAAGTTTTGTCGATAAAATCAAGCAAAATAAATATTAGACTGTCCGACTGTCGGGGCAA
>WJQU01000774.1:0-25426 GCA_029228625.1 Pseudolycoriella hygida | reverse complement strand
ACTCGAATTACAGGTTCAAGTCGTACGATCCTAGACCATGTGATTTCGAATGAGAGTGGGGTTGAGTATTTCATCAAATTGATAGAACCACACATCAGTGACCACAGAGGAGTGGTTGTCGGGTTGGAATTAGAGATGCCAAAGAATAAGAAGTTCTACTATAAAGACAAGATAGATCACGTGAGTTTAAACAACAAAGAGAAAGACATCTGAACCATTTATAGACGATGAAATTATATCACTAGTCGAACGTCGTGATAAAATTTATCATCTCTCTGTTCGATTTCCAAACGACTTCACGCATCGATCCCGATTGGCCAATCTGAAACGTTTAATCTCTTATAGAATCCGTTTTAAGAAAAAACAATACTACGCTGCTCAATTCAGTACAGCAGACAACCCGAAGAAATTTTGGACAATAATTAAAAGGGCTCTTTCAAATAAATCACCATCAACAATGTCCCAGGTTGTCAATTAACGGTTCCATCATTGATAAACCAAAAGAAGTAGCAGACGAGTTCAATAAATATTTTGTAACTGTGGGTAATGCGAATAGAGCCGAAACTCCTCGTAGTAAAAAAAATCAACCAGTTTCAAATTTCCTAAACAACTTTGTGTTCGAAACAGTCACTCCTGAGACTGTGTCAATTCAAATTGATAAGTTACAGGCAGGTTCAGCGGCCGGAAACGACGGCATCACTGCTCGATTCTTAAAACGGAACAAACATTTGTTATGCAACTGCATTACATCATTGATAAACAGATGTATCGAGTCTTCCCATTTTGACGACATTTTGAAGGTAGCCAAGGTGGTTGTTATCCCAAAGGACGGTGACTCAACTGATATGAGCAATTACAGACCTATTTCTCTATTGACGACACTTTCAAAGCTCTTAGAAAGAGTTCTCTATGAGCAATTATATACAAAGTTGGAGTCTACACGTTTCTTTAAGATGAAACAGTATGGGTTTTTGAAGAAGTCGAACACGTTAGCCTGTTGTTTAGATCTGTGCTCTGAAGTCGCTAGCGACATGGATAAGCAGCTCATATTTGGGTGTCTTTTTGTTGGTTTTAGGAAAGCTTATGACTCCGTGAACCATCTGATTCTATTGGATAAACTACGAAACCTTGGCCTCGGTGGAGCCGCTTTTGAGCTGATCAGGGATTATCTGAGCAGCAGGAAACAATTTGTTAGTGTGACCGGAGCAACTAGCTCTTTAAGGGAAGTCGCGGAGTTCCACAAGGATCAACTCTATCGTCTCTTTTGTTTGTTATATTCTCTCACGATTTGTTTGCGATGGGCTTTAAGGGTAAACTATATTTATACGCAGATGATACTGCGTTCAAATACTCGGCGGGTACAAAGACGGATCTGAAATGCGCTATGCAACGTGATTTGAATCTTTTAAGTGAGTGGTCAACTGAGAATATGATGTTGGTAAACAACGCGAAGACAAACTACATAATATTTAAAGAGGATGGGTTGGAAGGTTTTGTGTTGAATGTAGGGGAGGAAGTTGTAAAAAGAGTTAATGAAGTGAAATATTTGGGCCTGAAAATGAATCGATATTTAACGTGGAATGACCAAGTGAATGGAATTAGCAAGAAAGTTTCTCCGTTAATTGGCGTCTTGCGACGCCTCAAGCACTTTGTTCCCAGGACTGTTCTGTTCAATCTGTACTTTTCGTACGTACATTCTCGTTTGAGTTACCTCAACCCGATCTGGAACAGTGCTCCCCGTTGCGCGCTGAACAAATTGCTTCTTCTGCAAAAAAAAGCACTGCGCAATATTTACGGGCTGAAAGGCAGAGGATCTGCTAGGCTATGTTTCAATGCCACGATCTTGCCAATTGAATATTACAATGCGATGCAGACTGCAACGTTGGTGTATATGTTGAAGAATGATCTTATTAAAAACGACTTTGCTATTCGCGTAGGTTCAGACATTCATGATCACTATACTCGAGGAAGTAACCTTCCTTACCCTTCCTTTTTTCGATCTCGCTCCGGTTAATGTACCGTAGTAAACCGTGGCTTTCGTTTCTTTAACAACCTTCCACAAAATATACGAGATATTAAAGGACTGGCGACGTTTAAGTACCGTTTGAAGTTATTTCAATTGAACCTGTTCAGGTCTTCAGATGAATATAACTTTACCTGGTGAGACGTGTGTACACGCTATTGCTGCCCTACATCTGTCAAATTCATTTTTTAGTTTAATTTGTTCAATGTTTTTTTTGTTTTTTTTTTCTATACATTTTGATTTATTGATTTACTAAAAAATAGAAAAAAGGAGAAAGGAAAAAGGAAAGAAGAAGAAAAATGTGTTTTTTTTTGTTTGTTTTTTTTTTCTTTTTCTATTTTCATCAATGTAATTTGATTTACTTTTTGATTAAAAAAAATATATAACGTCAAGATTAAATATATTTACTGTTATAGATTGATAAGAAGAACATGTACAGGCTAACAGCCTATAATGTTATTTTTTTCTAGTTAAATAAAAAAAAATAATTCTACAAACAATTCAAATACATTCAGCGAATGCTAAGGAAACCGTTCAACTTTCACTTTAAAGCGCACAAATTCTTTCCTTTGCGCTTTTTACAACGTACAAACTTGGTTTTTTCAGCTATTTAAAGCGTCTAATACCCTCCACGTCCTCCCCCAGCTTTCCTTCAACCTCATTCCACCTTCAATTGCCTTCTCCCGCTACTAATTAGTAGAAAAATTAAAAAAAAAAAATTTTTCCAACTTTGAACGTCCCCCCCCCCTTGAGGGACCGCCGCCTAATAACTACTGATTATTGATGTGGGGGTGGTCCCCTATCATTACCACCCCTTCTTGTCCCCTCCCCCACTTCGTCCATGAAACTTGGATTTTTCCTATTTTTTGACCTCTGACACCAATCACGCGTTGTCTAATGTTCTTATCCCTCTGAGTTCTAGAAGTGGCTTAATCTCAGGCTTGGGACATTTTTCGGGAAAACCCTGAAACACATGTTCGATAACATTTAATTCTCTACAATTCTTTACAGCTTTTGAAGCAACTTTCTATCTGTCATAATTCTTGATATATGAATCATCACTTCCAATTATAGAAGTGGCTAAATCTCGGGATTGGAACGTTTATGGGGAAAACCTTGAAACGCGTGTTCGCTAAAATTTAATTCTCTACAACTTTGCCATTAGAAGCAACTTTCCATCTGTCATAGTTCTTGAGATATGACTCATCCCTACCAATTCTAGAAATGGCTAAATCTCGGGATCGGGACGTTTCTGGGGAAAACCCTTAAACGCGTGTTTGCTAAAATTTATTTCTCTACAACTTTGCCTTTCGCAGTTCTTGATACATGAATCATCCCTACCATTTCTAGAAGTGGCTAAATCTCGGGATTGGGACGTTTCTGGGGAAAACCATGAAGCACGTGTTCGCTAAAATTTAATTTCCAACAACTTTGCTATTGTAAGCAAATTTTCATCTGTCATAGTTCTTGAGATATGACTCATCCCTACCAATTCTAGAAGTGGCTAAATCTCGGGATTGGGACTTTTCTGGGGAAAACCTTGAAACGCGTGTTCGCTATTTTATTCTCTACAACTTTGCCATTGTAAGCAACTTTCCATCTGTCATAGTTCTTGAGATATGACTCATCCCTACCAATTCTAGAAATAGCTAAATCTCGGGATTGGGAGGTTTCTGGGGAAAACCCTGAAACCCATGTTTGCTAATATTTAGTTCTCTAAAACTCTGCCATTGGAAGCAACTTTCCATCTGTCATAGTTCTTGAGATATGACTAATCCCTCCCAACTCTGGAAGTGGCTAGATCTCAGGATCGGGACGTTTCTGGGGAAAACCCTGAAACACGTGCTCGCTAAAATTTGATTCTTTACAACTTTGCCTTTGAAAGCAACTTTTTATCCATCAAAGTTCTTGATATATGAGTCATCCCTTCCAATTATAGAAGTGGCTAAATCACTGGATTGGGACGTTTCTGGGGAAAACCCTGAAACACGTGTTCGTTAAAATTTTGTTCTCTACAGCTTTGTCCCAGAAAGTAGCTTTCTTAATGCCTTAATTCTAGAGATATCTGAAAAAAAGTCTCACCTACCCCAAAAAAACCATATTATTGGACACCTTTTCGACCATATTTCCGAAACCATCCGATCGAGTTTGCTCATCTTTGAACTTGAACCATGGGACATATGTACCTTTCAGCAAAAAAAAAGTTCAGGGTGATCGGTGCAGCCGTTTAAAAAAAAAAGTGGAGACGGACAATTTTTTAAATATTGGATGTGTGGGAGCCCTGAATTTGTAGTAAACGTATAGGACCTTCGTACTTCGTACGGGTCCAAAAACATATGCAAGGGACCCGTACGTATCAGAATAGATGTGGCAAACAGAGTGGATGTTACGAAAAAACTCGAACGTATCTAAGTAGATATTGCCTTAACTCTAAATTATGTGCAATTACGTCCTCATTAAATTGTACTGGAAATTGCCGAGAAGGCAACATTGAAAAACCCGTCTGAAGAAACAGTATCAAAAAGGCCTTCCGAAAGTACAAAATTGGCCCCAAATAGACAAAAATGTTCATCTAAGTTTTTATACAACATAGCAAAAAATAATTTTTTGGATGGAATAAATGGGAATAAATGGGAATAAATGGAATAAATGGGAATAAATATTGGAATAAATGGAATAATTTTTTCAACTTCGTCAAAACATCAAATAGACTTGATTTTGATGGCAACGCACACAACAAACCATGCTAATGTGTCAAAAAGTAAAAAAACCCACTTTTAAAAACTTAAAAGAATTTTTGTTGAAAAATGGAATAAATAAATTTATTCCATTTATTCCAAAAAAAAAAATAAAATTTAATCTCAAGATGGTTTAAATGCTTTATAATTTGTGCAAACCTTTTTTTGAACTTATTTGTCTAACTTGTGATGAATTTGGTTCAGATATTTCGCAAATAAACAAAAAAAGTTTTGGGAATAAATGGCATAAAAGAATAAATGGAATAAATGAAGTGCGCCACCCCTCGGGCCTCAGGAAAATACTTACATAGACAAAAATATTTCCCTCCATTTTCTCTACAACATAGTGAAAAACCATTTTTGTCTAGGGCCGACCTAGGGTTCTCAGGAGAGGCCTCGGACAAATACTTACATAGACAAAAACTTGGTCACATCTTATTGATGTGGACACTCCCTTGACTTTGATTATTAATGTTTATCATACATGATGTAAGCAAATTGTATTTTTTTTTATTAAAGGTAGTTGTTTGCACACGAGATGCACAAACGCGCACGGAGGCCTCCGTTGGGTCTATTGTGCTAATTATTTGACGTTTTGTTTTAGTCTGCTACCGTTTGAAACCTTCCTGTGCTAGAAATATAGCTGAGGATATCTCGAGGGTGCTGGCTTTTGATCAGGTCGTACCTGATGATGTAATTGCCCAAATGCTTACGTCTGTTATTGATGAAAGCAGGACAGTTATACAGAAAATGTTCAGCTGTATCTGCGTGTTCCCCACACAGGTCACAGCTTGGATCCGTTCGTTTGCCTATTGTGGTCAGATGTTTGTTAAAGCCGAAGTGTCCGGAAACCACTCCAGTAAAAGTTTTCAATCTTGTTCTACTTATGTTAATGAGATACTTGGAGTTTTTTCCACTTATTCTAATGCAATTTTTGGCTTGCCGACAGTTTGATAGGGTGTCCCAATGTTTGTTGAATTTCCCATCCCGAAGTTCTGTTATCGCCTTCTTGATGTATGAAGTAGGGATGCCTACTATTGGTTCTGCTCCGATAGGGTTGCTAAGCTCTCCTTTCCTCGCAAGCTCATCTGCCTTTTCATTACCTTCAATGTTCGAGTGTGATGGTACCCACAATAGGTCAACCCTGTTTCTTGTGGCAAGCTCGTTTAGTGTTTCCCAGCATTCTAGTGTTAGTGCAGAGCTAAATTTTGTCGCTGATAGAGCTAGACATGAAAATCTCAACCAACTAATTCAACGCCTTTATGCACTAACCAGCTTTTACCATTGTTCTTCAATGGAAAAGGTGATTGCTGCATAAGGTCGTAGAATTAGCAGCTGAAGCGCTCAGACAAACCAATAAGAAAAGAAATTTACTATTTAACTTTACATTAATTTATGTAGTCAGGTGCATTCGCTCTTTAATAAATTAGAAACCAAAGTGAAGGGTAGTGAAGTCAATTCAATTTCAAATAAAAAATTGAACAATCGAACGTCGTTTGCAGTGATTTCTATTTGAGAAGTAATCGAAATCCTAACTGTATTCAAATCAAAATTTTTTTCCCGATGCCTGTAACACTAGCCAACAAAGTTTTTGTACCTGCTCTACAGAAAAAAAAAATCACATTTTTTTGACAAGGTCATTTTTCTATACAGTTTGGCTCTGGAAAGCCTAAAATTTTTTGAACTTTGTGTAGGTGCAATTTGGTCTCCAAATCACTCCCTTGCGATGTAAAGGGTTCTTCCTATGGATAGAATGGCCACATTGCCTCCTTAGTAAACTAAAGTTAAGTCCTGATCCGGTTTCTTCATATGACGAAGCATTCATAATTGTGATTGTAAGCTAAATTTGTGGAACAAAGAGGATTTTATTGATATTAGTTAAATTAATTTATCACACCAAAAAATTACGTCACAAATGCCAGACCCACTAGCATAATAATTTTTCAACACTTTCAGTTTTCACACGCAAAAATTTAAATTTATGTGAAGCAATCTTCGCAAAAAGAAAGAAGAGTTAGATTTCTGCAGTTTAAAAACTGAATGTACAGAAAAATTATTTAGCCGTGGGGTCTGGCATTTGTGACGCAAATTTTTGAACACAACGTAATTTTGTTTTAAAAAAAGTGATGCAATTTTTTTTAGGAATAAAACTTTGACCGCAAGCTAACATTCTATTCAAACAAACGTTTGCGCCTTATCAGCGAACGCGTCACCTCTAACGATACCAATAATTTTGAAAGTGGACTTACTTACTGCATTACACCTTACCTTCGAAGAAGTTTTCTGATGACAAATTTTTGACACTTGCTGACAACTTTCTGACACTTGTTGGCAACTTTCCGACACTTCTTAATAACTTTTTGAGACTTTCTGACACTTGCTGACAACTTTCTGAAACTGTCTGACCATTTGTGACTAACTGACACTTACTGACAACTTTCTGACACTTGCTGACAAATTTTCTAGACTTTCTATCACTTGCTGACAACTTTCTGAGACTTTCTGAAACTTGCTGACAACTTTTTAAGACTTACTAAAAACTTTCTAAGACCTGCTGACAACTTTCTAAGACTTTCTGACAACTTTTTGACACTTGCTGACAACTTTCTTAGAATTTCTGAGGGATCGTCCATTAAAGGCGTCCACTTTTTTTCCGCATTTTTCAGGGTCGGTCCATCCCCTGTCCAAATGCGTACGTTTTTTCAATTTTACCGTCCCCCCTGAATTAGGCCGTCCAAAAAAAGAAGTAAAAATTGCAAAAAAAATATTTTTCAAGGAGTGAATTGACCAAAAAAGTTTCAACTTATTCTTAAATTTAACAAAACATAGTTAAATCTTCAACTCAGAACTCCTACCACAGAATGTTCTTAGCCTTTTCAATGGAAAATATGTGGACATTTTTGGACATTGTTTTCGAGTAATAAAAAAATAAAAATGTCTGAATCTGTTATCTGATAAATTGGTTCAAGTTAACAATGAACAAATTATATGTAAGTTATCGGTTTTGAATACCCGCTGGTGCTTCTTTATTTTTAACAGAAACTTAAAAGGACGTCCAAATTCTGTAAATGTCTGTCCGAATCTGTCCGTATTTTGAAAAAGTCGGTCCGTCCATAAATTTGGACATCTTTAATGGACGATCCCTGACCAAATTAGGCTGCTACTACGTAGTTTTTTTAGAAAATAATTTAGAAGGGCAGGGGAAAAAACTCAAAAGTTAGTGTATATATGGTGACTTGTCCCCAATGTTTTTGTATGGTGTTTTTTGAGTTTGTGGACTTCTTTTTTGCGGTGTGGAAGCTGCGTCACGCCCTCCGCTACCGCTGCGGGCATGATCACATAAAAATGCCTTACTTTCGACTGGTTACAAACGTTGTGATGTGCACATAAATATAATTACATCAGCGTACAATTACTTCCACTTATTTTTAAACTGTTATTCAACATCAATATATTTATCAGAATTCCGTTGTTCGCACAATGGAATTTTATAACTTGCGAATAATACCACAAAAATAAATGATAAAGATTGTAACCAAAACTCGGATTGGTATCTAAAGACACACCAACGCGGACACACGGACGCGGACACACGGACGCGGACACACAGACGCGGGCACACGGACGCGGATACACGGACGCGGACACACGGACAAAATCGACCCTAATTCGGCCGTAAGACCCTGACTAACGTAAAGGGAATATTTCCCTCCATTTTCTCTACAATATAGCGAAAAATCTTTTTTTTTGTCTAGGGCAGACCTTAGAACCGACCTAGAGCCATAAGGAAATGCCTCGGACACATACTTCTATAGACAAAAATGTTTTTTGGTTAGGGCCGACCTTAGGACAGACTTGAAGCCTATTTCAGCCCTAAGCACAGGCACCGGATCAAAATTTGTTTTTGAATATAATTCGGTACTCGATTACCTCTCAAATAGACAAAGAACCAACAAAATCAGTTAGGAATTATCCAACTTATGTAAGCGAACACGTCGGGCCCTAGTAGAAAATCAGTTGTAGGGTTCTGACTGAGTGCAAGGGTTTCTAATGAAAAAATTTTCTGCCATAAAACGGGGGACAGTCCTAGACCTTTCGATCAAACACAATTTGAAAATCGGAAGAGATTTACTCGAGTTAAGTACAAAAAACATGTAGAGGGCTAGCAGAGACTCGTTTTTAGTGCCCTAGCTATATCATTAGACCCAATCTCAAATAAGTTTCTTCTACGAATAGTAGGGCTTTCATAGACCTGTCGATTAAAAAAACAACTATGAAAACCGGAAAAAATTTACTCGAGTTATGTACATAAAACAAGTATGGCCCTAGCATAAACTGGGTTTTAGTGCCCTAGATAAGTCCAAGGACCCAAATTTAAAAATGTTTCTTGCACAAATTGTCGGCCATGGAAAGATTTACTCGAGTTGTGTACAAAATATCAAAAACTACGTCAGTCCTCGGGCCGACATAAAAGATATTTCGATTACTTTTCAGAGAAAAAAAGTTTTTGAAGATTTATCATGGCCCCACGGTCTGGCATTTGTAACGCAATTTTTTGAACTCAACGTAATTTTGTTTACAAATTTTTTTTGCGAATCGAAGCTTAATGCGTTACCCCCCTCCGATTTCAGAACTTTTGTAACTGGAAGAAAATAGTTTTACCTAAGATAATTAATGCGTCACACTTTTCTGATTTCACAGCTTTTGTAAGCAGACATAAAGACTTGCGTCACACCTCCTCTGTAAGAGGTTTTTTTGCGAATTCAAGTTATCGCGGTGACGGACGGACGGACATTTTTTTTATTGCTGATTCGTCATCTAAGGACCATGATCGATGCTCCGCCCCCCTTCGAAATTGGGGTGGTTACAAACGTCGTGGTGAACGCATAAGACCCTTTTTCGAAGAACTTCGTTCTTCGTACGGGTCTAAAAATTTCGTTGTAAGTCAGTACACCACGCGGCAACATATTCGATTTCGTAAGAACTGTGAACCGACCGACGACGCGTTGGCCGGGAATCTGTGCTAGTAATCACTATTTGCACCGTACGAAAAGTAACATCAACCAAAGATCAGCACGACTAAATTTCCAAATTTTATAAAAGAGTTTCATTTTCTTTTAAGAAATGTTCTTTAACCAACAAACAACTTTCCATGTTTATATATCCCTCGGTATCAACTTCGTCGTCGTCTGACGTTCAACTGTGTAGGGAAATAAATCTAAATTTTTGGCACGAACCATTGCAATACACTTAAACATTCAATCACGAATCTTCCTATTCTATACAAGCAAACCGTTGAGCAATAGAGCATATCCCCAGATAAATTGTCGTATATTATTTAGGTTGACAAATCCTTTCGGAATTTTACATTTAATTCGGTTGTGAATTACAAAGAGTGAACCCTTTGTATTCATAACGAACGACTGTATGGAAAAATCAAAATCAAAAATATGTTTTACTGAAATAACTCTCAAATCGGATCGAAATCATAGCCGAAAATGTCAAACTCCCTCATATTCTTGATGGCTATCAACAACTAAACGGTTCGGTGTTCGTCCCCTTAGGAAAGTGAGATACCATTGTAATATGAGGAAAATATAAAATGTCTCACAATGTATCGGTCAGACATGCATTATTTTGATGGCTCTGACATAAAACGACCACTAACAGAACATATCCTCAAGCAATATTCAACAATATGCCAACCAAACATCCATAATAATAAATTATTCAATGGATATTAACAATTTTCATTTGTATGTTTGCGAAGAGAAATGTTATATCAAAAATATTTTCTAGTTCAAATTTCTATAGAATCGAATGGACTGTATTTTACGGAAAAACAAAGATCTATCTCGACATTCATTTAATAGACAGAAAAATGTCAAACCCATATCATGTGGGAATACCCATCTTGATTTTAGCATTATGGATTGTATTCAGCGTCGGATGATACAAGTTGTTGTATTGTACTACACTATACAGCACGCACATACCGCAAAATATTTTTATTGATATCGAATTTATATACACGGCACTAGTTACACAACTATAAGTGTTTTGTGTATAAAGTAAAGTTTATAAAGGAAATGCTTCGGGTTGCTTGTACAATGAAAACCTTATCATGGAAAACGATGCAGAAGCCCAATGGCAAGGGACGATAGTTCTTTAAACCTTTGCGAAACTTACGTCCAGAGCCGAGAGCGAGAACTGTGGCCAATTTTCATAAAATTTGTCTGTTACTATTTTTGCCAAACAAGTTGAGAAAGAGTGATGGGTGAACGATTGGAAATGTTCATAGTTCTTTATTTTCAATGTTTATGGAGTGAATGTCGATGTGGTATTTAAATATACAATCAATGGCTTTGATTTTTATGTTTCCACTATTTGTATCTTCTTTAGACCCGTACGAAGTATACGGGACTAATGCGTTTACCGGGACGTTTGTAGATGAAATCTGTAAAAGAATCTTGTCCGTCTGTCCGCCAACGAAATAATTCTATGATTTCCCTGGAAGATAATCGAGATAAAGGTCGAAGATGAGCAAAATCAGTTAATCATCATCATCAAACTTATAGACCATTATGTACCTTCTTTATGACACAACCCTAGGAAGGTGTACCACCCCCTCCATGTCCTCCTATCGCCCGCTAAGGAGACGATTTGCTCGCACACAGAACTTCTAAATCCGACATAATTAGATCTATAAACCTTTTCCTTGGTCTACCCCTTGACCTAACCACCGGGACCTGTGTAATACACTGAGTGGGCATCTAAAGATCAATTTTGGTAGCCTGTCATTATCCATTAGGAAGGGTATTTTTCAGGGTCGGGCCTTTGCCCCTGACTAGCCCTTGTCTTCTCTTCCACTGACGAGACTGACTTCCAAATGTGATTATTACACTACTCCTTCCGATTAACCTTCGATATACTCCTAAGGTCCCTCATATCAGAAACCTCCGGGTCATGAAGGAGATATTCGCCGTCCACCCAACTCTCACGACCATACAAAATTGTCAGACTGAAAGTTGACCTGTGGATAGCTAACTTTGTTTCGCTACTCAATTCCTTTTGGTTGAACACATGTGACCTCAACTGACTGGCTACCGTGTTTCCCATTTTCCTTATTTCCCCAAATTCCTTAACTAGCTTGCCATCCTCTGAAAAAATGTTTCTTAATTCAGATACTTGCTCCAACTCCTCCACATATAAACTGCAAGCTATCTACTTCCAAGATAAACCTTAGTTTGTGAACAAACACACATACACCCGCACACACATTATCAAAAATAAAGGCTTCAAAATAAAAGTTTTACAAAAGCCTTCTAGTCAAGTATAGTAATTGAATTCATTTTCATTCGGTGAGGACGGGCAAAGTTCGCATTTAAAATTTCGATGAGCTGACCGATTTCACGTTATATGGGTGTCGTTCCTATTACCGAACCCTTTTTTCTCTGAGTTATCTCGAAAAGTTATGCCAGACAGAAATGAATGAATATACGTAGAAAACATAACCAAAGACCCGTACTCATCAGAAAACACTCGAACGTATCTAAATATACAAATAAGCAAACAATCCAACGTTTTCTGTTCTTTTATAACTGTAAGAATTTCAAAGAAGTTACCCAAGGTAATGTCAAAGGCCCTACCGAAGTATGTCTCAGACCATTCAAATCTATAAAAGCTTATGTCCAAGGACTGAGCCATTTTCCCCTAAAACCCTGAAACACGTGTTCAGCACGTGATCCCTAAAATTTTATTCTCTACAACTTTGTCTTTAGAAGCAACTTTCTAATTTCCATAGTTCTAGAGATAAAGGTCGTCCCTCCCAATTCTAGAAGTGGTAATATTTCAGGATTGGGCCGTTTTTCCCTAAAACACTGAAACACGTGTTCTCTAAAATTTTATTCTATATAACTTTCCCTTTGACAGTAAATCTTCATATTTTATAGTTGAGCAGAGATAGACCCTCGAAAGTGTTTTTCGATCATATCTCCGGAACCACTTGACCGATTTTGCTCATCTTTGAACTTGAATGTTTTTTCAAACTATAAATATCTCCGCAAAATAAAAGGTAAAGATTGCTCTTTGAGTTGTGTTTCACAAACTGATGGTGTGTACTTTGCTACAATTTTTCTGAAAATCTCCGAAACATCCAGCAATTCTAATTCGTTGATGCAGGGATCGATCTTTCATCTAGTTCACGGATGTACTGGATCTTGAATATGAAGTACGCAGCCTTCAGAAAGTTGCAGCAAATGAAGGAGTGTTGTAGGGTAAGGGAGGTGACAGTCTTTTGTTTTGATCTTTGCAAGTAATATTCAACGTGAAGTTAGCTACAACTGCGACTGAAGCTAACATTATTGCAAGAAAATCAGCTGATTTTTGAACTATTCAATGAAGTTTGCTGATTTTGGTAAATTCATGAATGAAACCGGTTAATTATTTTGTAATGAAGTTAGCTTTGGAAACGTTCATAGGAATATATTTCCCAATTCAACACCAGGATGCGTACTTTGTCATGATTCAACGGCACATAGTAGGCCTACTGGTGTGAAAAATTGAAGCAAATCATTGTGATAATAACAGCGGCTGTCTAATTGAAAATTAGTACATTGTAAAGCTTTGGTCAAAGTGATATGCAACAATCTTTGACAGAATCTCCTTCCTTTTTCATGATTCAATGGAACGTAGTATCAATTTAAAAGTTTACAAATTTCTAAAAAAAACCATCACATTTAGTTGAAAACAGAAATACGCAATTTTAGAAAAAATTAAAAGAAAACTTATGCAAGGGACAGAATAGATGTGGCAAACAGAGTTGATGTTACGAAAAAGACCCCCAAACAGACAAAAATTTTCATCTCAATTTTTTCTACAACATAGCAAAAAACCATTTTTTGTCTAGGGCCGACTTTAGGACCAACCTAGGGTCCTCAGTAGAGGCCTCGGACAAATACTTACATAGACAAAAATATTTCCCTCCATTTTCTCTACAACATAGTGAAAAAATATTTTTTTGTCTAGGGCAGACCTTATGACCGACATAGGGCCATAAGGAAATGCCTCGGACACATACTTCCATAGACAAAAATGTTTCCCTCAATTTGCTCTGCAACATAGCAAAAAAAAAATTTGTTTGGTTAGAGCCGACCTTAGGACAGACCTGAGGCCCACTTTAGCCCTAAGCACAGGCACCGGGTCCAAATTTGTTTTTGAATATAATTCGGTACTCGATTACATCTCCAATAGAAAAAGAATCAACAAAATTAGTTAGGATTTCTCCAACTTATGTAAGCAAACACGTTGGGCCCTAGTAGAAACTCAGTTTTAGGTTCCTGACTGAGTCCAAGGGTTTCTAATCAAAAACATAGATGCGGCAAACAGAGTTGATGTTACGAAAAGACTGGAACGTATTTAATATATAATATTGCGTTCACATTAGAGTGTATTGGAAATTGCCCGTTGGGCAATATTGAAAAACCCGTCCGAAGTAACGGTGTAAAAAAATTCTCCGAACGCACAAAATTGACCTCCAAATAGAGAAAAATGTTCTCCTCAATTTTGTCTACAAAATAGCAAAAAACTATTTTTGGGCTAGGGCCGACCTTAGTACTGACCTAGGGCCTTAAATAGAGGCCTCGGATACATACTTCCATAGACAAAAATGTTTCTGCAACATAGCAAAAAACATTTTTTTATGTTAGGGCCGACCTTATGACCGACATGAGGCCCACTTGAGGCCTAAGCACAGGCAGCAAGCATAAATTGTCGGCCGTGCAGAGATCTTTCAAACAAAAAAGGTTTTTGAAAATCGGAAGAGATTTAGTCCAGTTATGTACAAAAAACACGTAGGGCCCTAACAAAGACTCTTTTTTAGTGCCCTAACTAAGTCCAAAGACCCAATTCGAAAAATGTTTCTTCCACAAATTGTCGGTCATGCCCAGGTCTTTATGAAAATCAGAAAATATTTACTCGAGTTATGTGCAAAATACCAAAAACCACTTAAACGGCCCTAGCTTGGCGACCCTTGGGTTGACAGTGCCCAGATTCAATCCCATAAAAGATATGTCGATTACGTTTCAGGGAAAAAAGTTTTTGAAAATCGGTTGAGTTTTACTCAAGTTATCGCGGTGACGGACGGACGGACATTTTTTTTTATTGTTGATTCGTCATCTAAGGACCATGATCGATGCTACTCCCGGGTCGAACTTGGGGTGGTTACAAACGTCGTGGTAAATGCATAAGACCCCTTTTCGAAGAACTTCGTTCTTCGTACGGGTCCAAACAACTTCAGGTGTGTAAGGCGTATCTTCATTGTACTGTTGAAGCCATTCAAAAATTCGCCATGCTGAAAAATTCTGTTCTAAAAAAACAAAGTTGAGAGTTCACATTTTTGTAACGTGCTCTTATGAATTTGATCAAAAAAGAATCGAAAGAAACATATATTGACAAATATTTGACGTTTGAAATGTCATTTTGACAGTTGTAATAGACCCACATTTTGATCCAAACAGACCGAAATCACTTTTGGAAGTAACGAATTTCAACCCGATGCGATTAGTCCCTTATTGACCTCGTAATAAATTCAATCAGCAATTCAATCAGGTCGAGGCGAAACAAAAGCCCGGGACAATATCCTTTTGCAGGTGCAATATTATGATTTTGTGCCATCGGGATTTTCCCGTTTTGATTTAGGAGTTAAGTCAGTTAAGTTAATCTGATAACACAAAACCTGAAGCAGACAAAAACCTGAACTGTTGTGGAAACTTTTTGAATAAATTGCTACCTGACATTGAACCGGAAACGTATTATTCGTTGTAGTACGGACATATATCATGTTCAGGTCAGGTCAGGATAGTCTGAATACTGTTATAATTCTCTCATAGGAATCGTATCAAAACAAATGCACGTAAAATCCGCTTATAGTCACAAATATATTAGCCTCCAATTATCTTCCAATGGAGGCAAATGCAACAATTTGATTTGATTTGAAACAATTTGGTTTTATCTCTCTAAGGGGTGAAAACGAAGCATTTTATCATATATAGCTATGAACACGATCTGTATTTATGCGCAAATATTTCATTTTCATTGTGAGTAACAATGAAAATATTTTTTCATAGTTTCGTCGTTTTTTTTATTGGAAACAGATTTTTTTCCTCTAAGTGCACATCCCAAAAAAGTGCCCAAATATAGAAGGTGAGTTCCTTTCAGAGTTTATCGATGCTGATAAATTTAACTCGTCGATAAACTTGACGTCTAGCTAAATTTAACAGCAAAATTAAATTTAATTTTCTTATTTGACGGGAGGAAAACCGAATTAACTTCAGTATATTCAAACTTACACAAAAGCGAAACGTGAAATTTTAGTCATAAAATCAATTTTATTTACAAATAAACCATCAAATTATCATATCACAAACTTCCTAAAATCACACTGAGAAGCAAATTTCAAACTTCGTGCGTTGTTTATCTCGATAAACTTACCAAAAAACTAGCTCCGAGGCTACAATAAATTTATCAGCATTTATCCGGTTAAATTTAATTCTGAGTACGTTTGATGCGATTTAGCAGTTTATCGAAAAATTAAATTTAACCAACTCGTTAAACTCTGAAGGGAACTCACCTAGAGAATTCTTTTGCCAAATATTATTCCCTGGCTATTAGCGTGTAATAGTAGATTATGCACCGCTGTCCAGGATGCTTTATTTTGACGATTTGGAGGTTATTTCCCGAGCCGAAGGCGTGGGAAATAATCCAAATTGTCAAAATAAACCATCCTGGACAGCGGTGCATATATAGTTTTATCTATCGACAGCAATATACCGAGTTAAACGTTTTTGCCCTAGGGTAATAAGTACGAGATTATTGCTCTAGATAGATAAAATCGTCTATTTTAACATGAGTTTTTTCACCAGAAAAGCCTTTCGCAATTGTGAAATACGGTGAATAATTACAGGGATTCCCGAGTATACATGTAGAAGTAGATAAACCATATCATATTGCCCACTCACTGTAACCCAGAGATTCTTCACAAATCTTAAGACACTTTCCATTTCCAATTTTATGTGTGCGTCAACGAAACGCCCGATTTTATTAAGTTAAACTGAGGTTTATTCATGAAATTGGAAACAATTTCTAATATTCCCAAGAGAAGATGCTGCCAACCGCTTTCAATACACAATAAAAACTGAAAACTTTCGTAAAATAAATGAAGTAACCGCATCGCACGTTATATTTTGTGATGACAACAAATTTTCGTTTTTTTACACACATTTCCAAACAATTTTATCTCTATTTAACAGCTCTTCTCCCGAACATATTATACCATTGATGACAACATAAAACCACTTTATATTTTAACATTTAAGCGGCTTCGTGGACGTGTTGCCATTGAAAATTGTTCACTTAACTATATCAGAATGTGCATGATGGATTGTGTTGTTCCTGGGGCGACAGGGGTGTAACTTCTCACTAAACTCCAGCAGCTGCGTTTGTAGTTTTTTTTTCAATTCGTTGTATGATGCTTTTAGCTTCTTTTTTGGATCCGTCAATTCATAATCAAGTATTTCTTGTACGAGACGAAAGCACGCCGTAAATAAAATAGTCAATATAGTCTAAGGATCGAACTAAGGATTTAATTACAAATTATTACTAAAAAGCGTTTTTCACTTAATTTGGTTCACCTTTGAAATGAATTGGTATGTGTATCGCAGAGAAATAGTAGTAAACAAGAACTTCTGACTGAAGACGTTTTAAAACCAGATTCCCGGCTGACACTAACATTAACTTAATTTACATTGTGCTATGACGGTTTTAACTACGTGTTAACACAGTGGTAAATATATATCAACACTGCGTTAATTATGTGTCAAGAATTTTAATAGAATTCTTATTACTACGTCGGCTCTGTTTTATTGAATACTGCGTCACTTACTGGAAGCGAGATTCTACCCGCACTAACAGTGCCAGTAACCGCCGTCCTACTGCACTGGAGGGATATTCTTCCCAACACGCATGTGCCAGCACGTTACTATTTGTGAAAAACACTGCGTTTGTGAGTGAAAACACACGCTATAATATTTTCGACAGTGTGCGTCAACACGGTGTTATATATGCGTTAACACTGTGTTAACTACGCGTCAACACCATGTTAACTACGCGTCAACACCATGCTAACTACGCGTCAACACCGTGTTAACTACACGTCAATACCTTGTTAACTACGCGTCAACGCCGTGCTAGCTACGCGTAAACACCGTGCTAACTACGCGTCGACACCGTGTTAACTACGCGTCAACATCTTTCTAACTACGCGTCAACATCGTGCTAACTACGCGTCAACACCGTGCTAACTACGCGTCAACACCGTGCTAACTACGCGTCAACACCATGTTTGTTAAATATATCGAATTTCATAGTGCAAAGACAGTTCATATGGACATAATGTTTAGGGCCTGCATTTCTATTACGTGTCGTAGATGTAACCAGCTTACATATTAAATTTCTTCTTGTTTTATTTGTCAATGGACGAAGACGTGTTTTTTATTTCACTGCTCAAGAACATCAAAATCTAACAGTGTTAACTACGCATCACCAACGTGTTAACTACGCGTCAACACCGCTTCAACTATGCGTTGATACGGTGTTAACTATGCGTTCACATGGTGTAAACTATGCGTTCACACGGTGTTAACTATGCGTTAACACGGCACTAACTATGCGTTAAAAAGACTAATACGACATTAAGTATGCTTAAAACTGTGTTGGGTATGTGTTACCACGATGTTAAGTATATGTTAACACGGTGGTAAGTATGCGTAAACACGGTGTTAAGTATGCGAAAACACGGTATTAAGTATGCGTTAACACTGTTTTAACGTGTACTCACTCGGTAAGTTGATTTACACAGTGTGCGATGCGATAGGTAAATGGTTCATAACGTACGTGTAGTCAGAGTAGTCGATAAATCTTATGCGACGTGTTTGTTTTGATATAGTAAAAGTTTGTGATTCTCAAATTTCTTAAATTTGTGGTATTTTACGGAAACGATTGTCCTGCCTATGACATTACTCAATTCTCGGCAAAACATGTGTTCCCTAAAGCCGCCTATAAGTTCTCAATAAAGATGAAAAACTTGAATTAAATCTCGATACTAAACAAAAATTTAACCGACAACTAAAGTCATTTCATAGAAACATGAATGAATTGGCACGCGGCAACTTTGATTCGTTCGTAGAGTGAACATAACAAAATTTGAAACTTGAATTGATTTTTATGAAATAAGATGTTTTGTAGATTTCAACTTACCTTGTGGGTTACACGTTAAAACATAGTACAGAGGAACACTGTTTATGAGTAATATTACAAGTGTGCGTTACGGTAACTCGCCCCTCCGGGGCTCGTTACCGTAAACATCGCACACCTGTAATATTACTCATAACAGTGTTCCTCTGTAATATACTATTAAGTATGTGTGAACACTGTGCTAAGTGTTCGTTAACACGGTGCTAAGTATGCGTTAACATGGTGCTAAGTGGAAGAGAGATTCTACCAGCACTAACAGTGCCAGTAACCGTCGTCCTACTGTACTGGATGGATATTCTCTCCAACAGGCATGTGATAACTATGCGTTAACACGGTGTTAACTATGCGTTAACACGATGTTAACTATGCGTTAACACGATGTTAACTATGCGTTAACACGATGTTAACTATGCGTTTACACTGTGTTAACTATTAGTTAACTCGGTATTAACTATGCGTTAGCACGGTGTCAACTATGCGTTGACACGGTGTCAACTATGCGTTGACACGGTGTCAACTATGCGTTGACACGGTGTCAACTATGCGTTGACACGGTGTCAACTATGCGTTGACACGGTGTCAACTATGCGTTGACACGGTGTCAACTATGCGTTGACACGGTGTCAACTATGCGTCGACACGGTGTCAACTATGCGTTGACACGGTGTCAACTATGCGTCGACACGGTGTCAACTATGCGTCGACACGGTGTCAACTATGCGTTGACACGGTGTCAACTATGCGTTGACACGGTGTCAACTATGCGTTGACACGGTGTCAACTATGCGTTGACACGGTGTCAACTATGCGTTGACACGGTGTCAACTATGCGTTGACACGGTGTCAACTATGCGTTGACACGGTGTCAACTATGAGTTGACACTGTGTCAACTTTGCGTTAACACGGTGTCAACTATGCGTTAACGTGGTGCTAACTATGCGTTAACACGGTGTTAACTATGCGTTAACACGGTGTTAACTATGCGTTAACACGGTGTTAACTATGCGTTAACACGGTGTTAACTATGCGCTAACAGTGTGTTGACTATGCGTTAACACTGTGTTAACTATGCGTTAACACGATGTTAACTACGCGTCTACATAGTGTTAACTACACGTTTTTTTATAAGGGTGAGGAAATCTTCATAGACCCGGTCTTTCTGAACCAAGGTAGTGTTGGATTCCATTCTTTAATGACCTACCAACTAAAACCTCCTTCCTTAGTCTTCGTGCTCTCTTCTCCCCGAAACCGCCTCACAGCATTACTTCGGGGAGGAGCTGTGCTTTCGCACCTACTCTCTTAGATCAACTGCCAGTCTTCTTTGATCGTCTCTCCATGCAATTTGCAGCTTCGTCATTATTTTCGCAACTACATTATCTGCCACTATCCACACCTCCTCAACTCCTCATCGCGGCACATCTCCGATATTATGTTTTCGGCACTTACATCTGGCCTACTCACAGTCAACAGCTCTCCTCGTTCTTGTTCGAAGCGGGGGCAGACGAATAACACGTGCTCCGCAGTCTCTTCCTGCCTATCGCATGTCGTGCAGAAAGGTGACTCCGTGAATCCAAACCTGTGCAGGTACTTCCTGAAGCATCCGTGACCAGACAGAAACTGTGTCAGGTGGAAATTAACCTCTCCATGTTTTCTCTGTACCCATGTCGTTATTTTTGGTATGAGTCTATGGGTCCACCTTCCCTTGTCCGAGGAGTCCCACTCTTGCTGCCACTGTCTCAGTGATTCGGCTCTTAATTTCGTCCTAACTGTTTTGGTAGTTTGACCCTCCATTCTCTTCTTTCTATGACATTCACTGTCTTCTGTCAGCGTTATGCATATGGGCATCGTCCCGGCTATAACACATACCGCTTCTAAGGATATTGTTCGATATGCGCTTGCTACTCTTATGCTTGCCAGCCTCTGGGCTCTATTAAGCCTTCTCCGATTCCTCTTCGTATCTAGCGCCTGTATCCACGCTGGTGCCCCGTAGCGCAATATCGATAGGGGACACTTGCAAGGAGCCTCCTTTTGCTGCTGCGCGGTCCAAAGCCGTTTGGCATTATTCTGGCCAATGCTGCGGTGGCTTTCATTGCCTTTTCGCACGTGTAGTCCACATGGCTCTTAAAATTTCTGCGGTCGTCCAGCACAACTCCAAGGTATTTTAATTGGCGAGTGGATGTGATTTCTTCCCCGTCAATGTTCAAAATGATTCGTTCGGTTTTTCTGCAGTTACTTACTAGCATGATCTCAGTTTTTTGGTGGGCCAACCTCAGCCCCGCCGTTGTCATCCAGTCTTCGACAGTTTCTAGCGTCTCCATCGTAACCACCTCCACCTCCATCTTCGACGTTCCGGATACCGTGAGGATCCAGTCGTCGGCAAAAGCAATCGTCTTAGCACATCTTGGCAGTTTCAGCCTCAGCGCTGTGTCATACATAACATTCCACAGCGTTGGTCCTAATATGGATCCCTGTGGTACTCCAGCTGTGATGTCGACTGTCTTTTTCCCTTCATTAGTGTCGTACGTTAGTACTCGTCGCTCGAAATAGCTTTTCAGTATCCCACAGAGGTAATCGGGGACTCTCATGACATGTAGCGCCTTGGCTATCTCTCTCCAGCTTGCGATATTAAAGGCATTTCTAACGTCTGTCGTCGTTATAGCACAGAAGCGGTTACCCCGTATTTTTTGCTTCCGCGCCTTGTCGGTGGTCTCTATGACTTAATGGCCTCAATCGCCGATCTTCCTTTTCGAAATCCGAATTGTTCGTCCGACAGTCCGTTCTCGCCCTCCGTGTGTTTTCTTAGTCTATTCAGGATCGTTGTTTCCAGCATTTTTCCCAACCCATCCAACAAGCATATAGGTCTATATGATGATGGCTTGTCTGGCGGTTTCCCTGGTTTTGGTATTAAGACCAGCTTCTGTTTCTTCCATATTTGAGGAAAATATCCGTCGTCGAGGCACTTCTGCATTGTCAATCTGAGCATGTTAGGCTTTGCGCATGCTGCTGTCTTCAGAGCTATATTGGGGATTCCCTCTGGTCCTGGCGCTTTGTTATTTTTTGGCTTTTGTGCAGCCATCTGGATCTCTTCTACAGTGATCGACCGTTCAAGTCTGTCTTCCGCTTCATCGTCATAAGGAGTTTGCGGCCATGTGATCTGTTTGTGCTGTGGGAAGAGCTCTCTCACTATGACACCTAGCCTATCCGGGCACTTTTCTTTTGGCCCCAATGTACCTTTCATCATTGTCATTACTGTTCTGAACACTTTGCCCCACGGGTTCGTGTCTGCCTCTTGGCACAGTTTCTTCCAACAATCCCTCTTACTCGCCCGGATTGCTCGCTTCAGTGCTAGTTTTGCATTACGATGTTCTTCGGACCTCTCTATTCTAACATTCTCGTTTCTGGCCCTTTGCCTCCTCCTTCTTGTCTTAAAACAAGTTGTTCGCAAAAGTCTTATTTCGTCGTTCCACCAAAATGCCGGTTTTCGCCCATTCCTCGGTTCCATCCTTCTTGGCATCGCCGCGTCACATGCATTCACCATTTCTTTCGTCAATTCTTCTGCAGATTTCTCTTCGTTATCGTCTTTTGATTGGAGATATTCCTTAAAAACTTCTTGATCGAAATTTCCGGTTCTCCATCTTCGCTCTCTTCTATGAGTCATCTGTCTTGTTGCCTCTGTACACTTTTTCACGGTGTACCTCAATGCCTGGTGATCGCTGTGTGTGTAACTTTCGTTGACTCTCCAGTTCAGACTTGGAACTAGTACTGGACTGCAGAATGTCACGTCAATAATCGACTCTCGCCCATTCTTGCGGAATGTAGTTGCATTTCCCACGTTTGTCAGAACCACATTTAATCTAGCTAGCGCTTCTTGCAGACTGAAGCCTCTATCATTTGTGAATCTACTACCCCACTCAACTGCCCATGCGTTAAAATCACCTCCAATGTGAACTGGGTTGAGTCCCGTCAGTTCTCCTGTGAGTAAATCTAACATTCGTTCAAACTGCAGAATCGTCCATCTTGGTGGTGCATAGCAGCTGGCAATATACACTCCATCAATTTTCGCTATCATGAATCCTTCCTGAGCGTCTGATACAACTTCTTGTATGGGGTACTTACCCGTTGTCAATATTGCGGCCATCTCGGCTCTGTCAGCAGCCCATTTACCGTTGTTTTTATATACACGGTACGGTTCTGAAATAATCGCTACGTCACATTTTTGTTCCGCTGAGGCTTGCCACAGGAGTTGTTGTGCCATGTCACAATGATTTAGATTTATTTGTATCACTTCCATTCTTGTCCTGTTTTAGATTTAAGCGCCTGTTTAAAGACTGGACATCTCGCTCCACCAGTCACGTGGTCATTTTCTGACGTACACAGCAGACATTTCGGCGGGTTCGTGCAATCTTTGGCTAGGTGGTTCTCTCCCCCACCTCTCCTGCACAGGTTGGATCTATCCTCTCCCCTACAATTCCTTGCCTGGTGTCCAAAATTCATGCACTTGAAGCACCTTTCTAACTGCTGGGTTACCCTTATCGGGCATACGGTCCAGCCCACCTTTACCTTTCCGATTTTCAAAATCGTTATCGCTGCGTCCACCGGGAGTTTTATTTCCGCCGTTTGGAGTTCGTCTCTCGCTTTCCTCATACGGATCGTCATTGGCTCTATCTCGTCATTTATATTACCTTGCTCTTTCAGAGCTTTTCGAAGGTCTTCGCTTGTCGTGATCTCGTCCATATATCTACATTCGATCGTGGCCATGTGGGACACCGCTCTCACTTTTGCTGACTCGCCCAGTGATCTCTTGACTAGATCTTTATAATCTGCACTTTTAATCTCTGGGCCCTTCTTAAGTTCAAACAACATTTCACCCTTCTGCGTTCGTCTTATTTTCGAGACGTTTTCGCCCAGGTCCTTGAGAGTTTGGTCGTCCTTTATTTTTTTGAGGATTTCAGCGTACGTTGTTCCTTCTTCCGCCGCCACTATCAGAGCATCAGCCTTCGGTCTCAGTCTTTTAAGCTTCGGCTTCTCTTTTTTTTTCTCCTTCTTTTTGTTTCTCACCTCTCTCCACTCAGTAAGACTAGGCTTCGGTGTTTGTGTATCTGGTCTCCTTGTGGTCCTTTCGTTATTTTTCTTGTCTTTTTTGCTCCTTTTCGCCGCGTTTGTTGCTGTGGGCGTAACCTCCGGCGTTTGTTTTCTCTTTGCGGAGAGTGGGGTAGCTAGCACTTCGGCATCTCCGTCTGTTTTCTCCTTCTTGTCAGCTGTTTCCCGTTTCACATCATTTAAGCAGGCCCTAATATTGACCACCATCCTCTTTATGTCCTTATGCACGTTATTCTTATCTTGAATAAATTCATGCAACTCTTTCCCCATTCTTTTGGCTTGCTCCAATTTTGTCATCTTCGATTCGCCGGTATCGCTGGTCTGAAGCGCATTTGTTCTTTCCTCGCTTGTTCTCACGGGCGACCTCGTTATCTTCGCGCTTCTTGCGAACACATCGTATATCTTAACCTCCGATTGATTTATCCGCTGATCCTCTGATTTTGTCTGCTGATTTTTGCTGTCATTCTTATTCATTTCTTCCATTTTGTTGAGTCCCCCCTCCAAACCGCTATCTCCATCTCGTAGTGTAGTTACCTTCATGATCCCATAGTTACCTATGCAAGCAGTGAGTCCATGCTAGGGTTGATACGATCCTTCATGGGGCACCGTATTCAGAGCCAGATCGGTATTAGTCAGGAATGTTCATCTGAGCCTACACCTCCTATTTTCACAGGACGAGCTTTCGAACGTACTTGGACGCCTGCCAAGGTTTTACCGGGACGGGGGCAACCATGGTATTAGCCCGCTAGCCGTTTCGTGAAAGTGTACTCCTTCCTTAGTAAGGTAGTGGAATACAATAGTTGTCAGCCCTTGCCTACTCATCACAACCATTTAACCAAATTCATTGTCCGTGTTCGATGCTTTGCCAGTATGCCATAATTAAGACCTCACTGGCGTTGGCCTTAATGTGCCCGTAGCACTCCATTCGTGTTTGTTGGTTGATGGTAGTCCATCTGACTAGGACTGTGCATGCTGCCGTTGTCTCTTACCGTTGAGATCTTCCGCCACCATGCTAAGTCGCCATCCCATCGTAATAGCGCCTAGCTGTCTTCGACCCTCCCTAAACGTAGCGTCTAGGTACTACCCGAAGACAGCCCCCCTCATCCTTCAGCTAAGTGACCCACACTACTACACCAGGGTTGGTTACCTGATCGTTCATGGGGTTGCTCACTATAACAGGTGTCACCACGGGTAGGCAGGATGTAGGAGTAGGTGGACAGAGGCTAAGGTACATAAGGAGTACTATATTGCGCA